>JAAAKG020023256.1:0-20148 GCA_010014905.2 Druon quercuslanigerum | reverse complement strand
ACACTCAACTTCCAGTTAAGTCAAAGATCATTTATGTCAAAGATCAGATATATCAAAACGCACCGCCCAGTTATTTCGCATTTTACATCCCCTCCACTTAGCAACATGTGACACTTAGCAGCATAGACACATAAAAACACGAGACACGTATAAAGCGCACTCGTTCATCTTCTCTGCCCCAATAGACATTGGTGGGGTTAAGGAAAATTTGACGTAACCGAACTGTTTTCATTTCAAATGTTTTGACTCAACTGGAAGTTAAGTGTATTAACAATTACTGCGAAACGATTTTGCAAAATTTTCAGTTTTAGAAACTTAGTAATAACTGTTTATTTAATAAACGACTTTTAATTATTGTTTTTCAACCTTAACTTCAAGGCTGACTGTTCAGTGTCTACACTGGAATGTAACGCACGGATCGACTATTTTCTAGATAGATCGTCTATTTTGATAAAAAATAGTTGATAATTAAATATTATAATGATTTTTTATTACACAAATGTCTGATATATGGTTTTTACAGTTGATTAAAAATATCTAAAAAAGTTCATGTACGTAAAAAAGTGAAAAATTGAGTTTCCGCAAATCTTCCCAGTGGGCACAAAATTTTGCGAAATCTTTATGCCATTTTTACGACATCCTATGTCCATGTCGTTACGGTGTCCTTACGATATCGTAAATACGTTATCAGATCATACGACATTTTTTTAGGATGTCTAAATTACATTGTTTTAGATTGAAATTTGAAAACAGAAAAGTTTTAAAACGTTAAAAATTGAAATGTTTGTAGATTAGAATTTTGAAAATGAGATAAATAAAAATACAAAGCTGATTAAAGCGATCGAGTTTTAATTTTCAACCAATTTCAACTATTAAATAAGAATAAATTTCAATTCAATGAGATTCATGTCTTTAAATTTTGAATGGTAAACTTGGAAGTTTATTTACAAAATATTAGTAATCATAAATAAATTGAAAGCATTCTAAATTTAAATATATGTTTTTCAGTTGGACAATCTGTAAATGAAATTATTTTAGAATGAAATTTAGAAAACTAGTATTTGCTTTTAAATTAATGTTTTTACTAGAAAGATATTGTTTCTCCGTTTTTTTAAATTAATTTTTTAAATATTTTAATATTAGTTATTTCGTTCCCCATTTCAATAATTTTCTATGTGATTTCCATGCAATTGCGAAAATATTGCAAAAATTTCATTTAGGATCTAAACCTATATTTTGTTGTGAGCACATTTTAACAAATATTTGGTTTTTTACTATGTTTTCTTTAGCATTACAATTTCTGACGTTATAAAGTATCCATTAGCACAAATTGTAAAATTTGGTGATATTGTTTATCTATTATAACTGTCAGAAATTTTATTCTTCGGGAATTTTCAAGTGTCGCAACTTTTCTATTTAAAATATTTTCTTATTCGAGAATTCGCCACTTTACGAAGTTAAATTTTTCGGTATTTTCAGTCCCATTAATTGTGGTCGTTGGAAATGTCCTGATGTTTAAAATTTTGGTTTCAACGTTTTGGAAATTTCTATCTTTGAATTTTTCTAGTTTCATTAAGTTTTACTTTCAGAATATTTAAATTTTATTACTGAATGTTTTTGATAGACTTCTTTTTTTCGGTGGTTTGAAATTTCGTAAATTTGCTAGTTTATGAATGATATTTTCGGTATTTTTCAATATTTGTGTATTTTATTTCTTAGCAAGAATATTTCGTCACATACAATTTCAGCGTCTTTGAAATGACTGTTAACAGATAACTAAAATTAACAAATTTTTATGTATGCAATGTCGAAAACTTTATGAGAAAGTTAACTTTTGATTCTTATTCGAAAAACGTATGCTATTTTGGTGATTAAAAAAGTTTAGGTTTCTGTTGAAAAATTTGGAAGATTATAGATTAAACTATAAGCTACCGCATAGAAATTTAAACAAATGAAATTTCTTCTAACGATTTCAAAGAAAACTTTCCTCTATTTTTTACCGAATATATAAATAGGACAGTTAAGTTTTCAAACCGGAAATATTTGCATATGGTGATAATCACCATGTGTTATTTCAAATTTCGAGGTGGTATTTCTCTTTAGATAAATCCCTGAATCTTTAGAATAAACAACGATTATTAGAAAAAATATTCACTCTAAATAAAATATGAGATTCAGTGACCGTCTTTATCTGTGAGAAAAAAACAATGATTGTAGTACACCGAAGAACGTTTATTTGTCTAAAGAACTATTATAGAAACTAAGTGTTTTATTATTTAGTTTAAAAGACGTAATATATTATTTTCCGATTCAAAATATGATACACATATTTTTTTCACCAACTAAAGTGAATTATGAAAAAAATCACAAAAAATTTTCTTCAAAAAGTTGTATCTCTCCAATTTTATAGATTAAATTAAAATTTTTTTTAAACAGCCAAAACAACGTTACTTTTTAGAAAAACTGAAAAATGTATTTTACGAAAAAGGACAACTTTAATTTTTCCCTTGAGATTTTTTATATTAATATTAATATGAAGGAGATCCTGTGAATTTTCAATCACCAAAATTATAAATTACCGACAAAAAAATAGTTAAATTTAACATTGTTTCATATATTGGAATAATATTTTATTTTATATCATGCATAATGCAGATATTACAATTTAGGAGAGTTCTTTAAAATTTTAATCTGCTCAGATCTTTTTATGGGTGAAAGCATTTTTTTTATACAAAGTTGCATGGAATAACGTTATGATTTTTTCAGCTCGAAAGGTTTATTCTAAGTCAAAAATTTTATTTTTTCATAAAAAATTGTATAAGCAATTGTGTTATAATTGTATATTCGTAAAGCAAAAAATTTATTAATTTTTAACAACACTCTGCGAATGACTTAAGGATGTTACCTGCCAATTCCATAAAATAGTTTCAGGCTAAATCAATAACTCTAATTTTTATTAACAAGTTGTATAAACAATTGCTCGATAATCGTGTATTAAAAATGATTTTTTTGATAAACCTTGTTGCGACTGATTTCATGCTGAAAATTATGACAATAGTTCGATTTTTTATCAATAGATAAAACAAATATAGACAGTTGCTAAGATAATTTCTTGCGAACAATTAAAATTATTACTTAAGAATAAACATTTTCGGTGGAATCACATCATAAAGTAGGGTGTCCAGTAGGGCGTATCGAAAAATAAAGTTGCTTGCGCGAAGTTGTAATTGCAATGAAAACTTTCTTTTGGAGTCAAAGATACTCTCCTAAAGTTTCATTAAAAAAATTCCCTTCGTCTCCGCATCGTAGATATAATTAAAAATCACAATAAATGAAGCACCTCTTCAAATTTGAACAGCAAAAAACCTTTTTATGAGATATAAATTATCAATAAAAACATTTTAGAGCATGTCGATTTATACCTGTATAGCGATAATTCCATTAAAATATTTTTTACCCTCCCTCATTGACTTTGAAGTTTCAAAAAATCGAAACAGTCAACTTTTTCGCTATTTTCTTAGAGTTACAGGAATTCTTTCGACTATTTGACCATGAAATGTCTGGTATACGTTAAGAAGAATGTATTTTGGATTACAAGCAAATATCTAAAAGTGATATATTGCTCTTTATTTCACAACACAATTAATTTTCGGTGTCTAAATAAGGTAAAAATGTTTTCGAGTGTATCTAGATTTACACTTTTACAGTGAGGAGGTAATTTAAATAATTTTTATGAGGCCAGAATAACGTAGAGGATTAAAAACAATCCCAACTCTAACGGACCAAGTAAACAGAAAGGATACTATACAGAGTATCCTCATAGTATCCACATAGTATCCCTTCCGCATCATGCAACAAAAACTCAAAAAAACACCAAGAGAAACTTTTAAATTGATGAAATTCCGATTCTACGTTAAAATTCCCATTAGGAGGTCACGGAGTAATTGCAACAGTTTTTTCTGCAACGGTAAAAAGTTTAAAAAAATATAAGACATATAACGCCTGTTAACTGCTACTAACAAATGATGCTTTTGAAGTGTAGCAGTCTACATGGGTTATAGTTCTTATATTTTTTTAAACTTTTTACTGTTGCAAAAAAAACTATGGCGATTACCCCGTGACCTTCTAATGGGAATTTTAATGTAGAATCCGAATTTTACCAATTTAAAAGTTTATTTCTGCTATTTTTTTTCAGTTTTTGTTTCATGATACGAAAGGGATACTATGTGGATACTATGAGGATACTCTGTAGAGTATCCTTTTCGTACACTCGGTCCATGCTGAATAAAATCACATAACGGTATATTTGGAACATATATTGGCTTATTATAATGTCATTAAATGATCAAAGTATTACCAATAAACTACTTTTATGTTGATTTCTGACATTAGTTTTAATTTATTCGTCCTGACCTATTTTAATTTCGAAATAAAATCATTTTTCGTTTCAAGCATGGGCAAGCTTTTCCGACTTTCGAATTTTAATCGGATGATTCCATCTCTAACGTCAGAGGAGTAAGCTTGCCGAGTTGCGGATGTGACTTCTTTCACACACCCTTCCACTCTTGAGTATGGCATGGAAGATGAAAAATGTCTTTGGAAATGAGATGATTTACATCCTTCGTTGTGAATTTGGTGTGATTTTCAATTGTCTTCGATCTATTTAATAGCGGTTCCGAAATTTTGCATTCATCCCAGTCGATGTGATCTTCCTTCAGGTACGTACGTAAAGCAATGTTTTTCCAGCGATGTTTCGGGGTCTCTTTAATGGATGGTTGACACTTAATTTCGAACCACATTGGGACATATACTTTCATGATGAATTGACTAAAGCTCTTAACTCAAATTATGGATTCTGTGTTCCAATGTAAGTTCGAAGAGTTCTACTCATCCTAGTGCGATAATTTCCCTGGACTTTTTCGAGTTAGATCTTCAGAACACTCTTCTTCTTTAATTGCATTCCATATATCTAGCAGGTACTTTTGATTAGAACTAAGATCACGGGTGTCAACTACAGGAGCATTAGGACTGTCGACAGCATCGAAGTTTTCAACCGGAAGTTCTTCACAAGAAGCTAAGCTTTTTCCGATTGGACCAGAATATCGTTAGGATCAGAAGTTCCTCCATCAATTTTTATACACAAAGCTTTGAATGGCAGCTCATTACCATGAAGCTGACATACACTCCATTGTAGCGGTTTACCCAATTCTACTTCGAGCAATCGAATTATACCTACATGTTTACCACTGTTCGTAGGACAGCCACCACAACCCATACAATCCAGATTGGAGGTATTAATTTCTTTGTCAAAGAAAAAATGAAGGACATCATGTGTAGTCGTTTATGCATCTGAAGGTGAGGATGTGGGCCCTAATAAGTACTTCCTGGTTCTTGAATGAGAGAAATATGTTCTTCTCGTTTTGTTGTTACATCGATTACTTTGGTTTCTTTTTTTCTTCCATCGAAGTAAAAGGCCTTTATTTCTGAAGCCAAAGAGAGCTGCTCTTTCTGAAGTTGATGAAGAGTTTTTGTGTTTGCCCGATAGAGTTTACTCTTGTCAAAAACTAAACCTTTTACTTTTGGAATGTACTTACTTACGTCGCGTAAAATTTCTGAAGCCAGTAATGGAGCAGACCTGCATCCGATGCCGTATCTGTCACAGACTTTTCAAAATGTTGGACTGTTTAATCTTATCTGATCTGTAAATTTATTCCAATGAGGGACCCATGCATCCTCAATTTCTTCTTCGGCGGGCTGGTAATCGTATTTTACATTGTCACAGTAAGAACTTTCACCTTCAATTTGCACATTCTGATGCTTTCTTTGGATAATTTCTTCATTTCGATCTTGAAGTACATCAGTCATCAAACGCTTTGATTGTACTTCATGATGATCTGATTGTTCCGAATCAATTTTCGAAAGAGACGTAAATGATTTTCTCATTCGCCCGGAAGATCGCGGATCTGAAAGAAACCCTCTGGCAGGTGCAGAAAGATCTATCTCACAAGTGCATAAGGCATTATCACACTTACAAGTCGTAATATCAAATAACTTTGATTTATTTGCACGAAACGTATTTAATTTGAACTTTTACCAGGATTTATATCTTTATTTCTTCCATGCGACTTTTTCAATTTCTTCAACTCATATTGATCTGCTTTAACGATCTTTGCGATTCTTGCCTATGTAAGAATTGCGACGGAAGTTTCATTTCATATTTTTGCAGCCTTCTTACAAATCAACGCAAAATACCAGAAAAACTTGGGTATCTTTTAGATTCTTTTTCAGTTTAACATTCGTTTAACAAATTTTAGACAGTCAAAACTGAACTGAATTTTTTTTCTGAAAAAGCGGTTAGGAAAAATAAAATGCAAACAAAAGCCTGGTGAGCAGTGGTACACTGGTAAAATATAAACAAAACCTTGATGCACTCAAAAATTGCAGTGAACCATGTTTGTTTTGATTCTGGGGATTAGCGATTTTAAGCGATTTAAAATTTTTCTTGAAGATTTCATAAGATTTCACAAAAATTTCATATTAATTTCATAAAAATTTCAAGTATATTACGACAAAACGTTTGCTGCATGAAACAAAGTCCGCGTAACATTTGGTTTCGGAGTGCTGTTCTCCCGCCTAAAGGGAGAGTTACTATACCAACACTTTTGGGCTTCAGCTCTTCTAATGTGGGCACACAGCGTGCCTAACAAGTGAGAGGATCCGCACCAAGGTGCGGGCGAACTGCGCGCGACGTAGGTGTACATAAACTATGTAGAAGAAACCAATCAAATATTTAGTTAATCGATAGCGAATTTCGAGAAGTCAGTTTATTTAGAAGATATTCGGAAAACAAATGTAATCAGTGACCTTACTTGCTGCCCAATGATACTTTCATACCTATAATAAATGTTTATATTATAGTCCTTCCAAACCATTAAACCTACAAATCATCTACAAAGATTCAGACAAAAAGAAAAAAATCCCAAAAACTGCAGGATTTGGATGAAAAATGTACAACAGCTACAATATCCTAGAATTATAAAAATCATTTAAAACTCATCTGACGCTATGGTTAAGTGTAACATACGAGATAAATTTTAAACAAAAAGACATTGACAAGCTAGAACAAAAATGATTAAAACCTCCGAAACAAATATCACACGAAGAACTTAAGCTAGCCAGAATTGGCCAAGATTACACCGAAAATATCTTACAGACTATTAGCGCCCACAGAAGGCTCAGTACTTAGAAAGAAACTGATTTAGAATGGATTAAAATATTTAGGTTACGTTGCTTTAGGAATAGGAACTCTGTACACTCGAGGTAAATAAGGTATCTTCGATTGCATAAAAAGATGCTTTCTGAAAAAAATTAAATTATTCAGTAATAGAAATAAAGTAGTCCATAAGTCTCATATTGTAATGTACCAAACTCAAACAACTTCCAAATCATTGTCAAATTACGAAAACGGTAACTTTGGGCTCACTCTGTCATATTAAGGGTTCGATTCGCGCCTCGTGCTCTGGAAGACCCTCGGTGGCCCATGCGGTGAACACTAGCCTAGCAAGGGAGTTGTTTATCTCCGGAGAGTCGTGGGACCGGTACTCTAGAGAAAAAGGTTTTCTAAGTACTTAGGGCTGTTGTGCTCATGGTGGTTCGGAACCCACCTTAAATTGTAGGTCCCCCTCCCCCCACCAAGTAAGTGTATGGAAGGTGTGTAAAGGACGGGGAAGAAGGTGCAAGAAAAATGTGAGCTAGGTTCTATACCTAGTAACTCGCCATTGTGACTGGCCGCTTCACTATATACGCCGCGTGAGCGACACAACACTTAGTCTGGCGTACCTACTTTACATAGTGCGTGCGTGAAGATACCGGCTGCTAATGTTTTGGCAGTTTGCACACTAAACAGCCGGTGTAGAACTCCGCATCTCCGTGTTTTCCCTCCTGTCATCGTGAATTGGAGGTGTCGTGTCAGGTTTAATGATTCACAACTACTTAGTCGTGAATCTTTTGTTGTTGATTGTTTGTGGGTGTGTGATGGAGTGTTAGGGCCCGTCGACCCCAAGAATGCCTAGTGAAGAAAATAACAAAAGGTTCGTTGGCATTAGTGAGTGATTTTTACTCTAGTTTATGATAACCTCCCAGTCTGGTGACGGATCGGAACGGTTCATTAACAATTCCTAGGCCTCAACAGGATTCATTCACGGCAACAGGCCGTTCTTATTGAGGCATCTGTCGTATTACAGCGCCTAAGAATCTTTGCTCGACCAGGTATGTCCCACCAAATAAAGTTTATACAACCTAAAGTTCACCAGACGCAATCATAATTCAATTTGGACGTGGTACATTATACCACGTCACAACTGCCCACCCCTCAGACGAGGCATCACCGGTCCGAGAAGTTCATCTCACTTCAACACACTTAATTGCATATTACTGAAATATAGATTAATGCAAAGTACTAAATACCTGAAGAAAAGGACAATAAATCAATACTTGGTATTTTTATTGAAATGAAACACAGAACTCATTCATTTATTATTAATTATTAATTAAATTTACCGGGGGTAAACACTGCCCGGTTTTTGAAAGATCTAAGAAAAAAAAATCAAACAAATGACCACCGTTAAAACCTTTCGTCATCCGAGATTCTCAAGCTCAAGGCTCTACGCCCACCGAGGCTCACCCGACCGAGTTAGTGTGGGTGAAGCCTCGGGCAGAAGTAGACTTTATGTTTCGCAGAACCGCCCTTGACGCAGGGCTTATTGGCGGTCTTACCCCAATACAGTGGGGTGCGAGCCATCCTCAACTGGGGTTCCTCCTTCAACCTCTTCTGAACCCTGTCCATCAGGGAAAGCTCTCGTTGAGGAGGATGGGGAGGGGCGTTTGTACTTCTTGCACAACTGGTACTTTCTGATTTTCCGCCAATCCTTTTGCTAGCTCAACTAGCGCCTCATTACGGTTCTTGGGCCGGGATTCTACGCCCACGCTGATAGGGGGCTGCGGCCTTGATAGTGACTCCCCGTCCGAGTCATCACCTGAGGCTGACTCCACCTCCGCCACAGGTTCTCGCACCGGGTCGATAACGCCCCATGCCTCCAGTTCATTTAGCTGAATCCTAGATTCCTCTTGGACGGTCGCCAGGTACACCTGGTACCTCATTTTCTGGTCCTCATTCTGAGGCTCCAGAAGGTTCACGCTCTCCCTCAGCCGCTGGAAAATAACGCAGCGCCTGCCCATCCTGATTACGCCCTTTCTGTCCTCCAAGCGCCAGCCGACCAATTCCTCCCTATATCCGTTCTTAAGGAACATCTCAAATTCAAAAATCATTTATTCCAACTAGGCTGAAAAATTCCTTACTCTTATTACTCCTCCGCTAAAACTTAACTACCGGGTTCCCGAACATTAAATCCTAGCGTATCCTAAATTATTTTAATTGCTTTAAGCTTAGAACGAGTAGAACTGATCCCTGAAGTTTTTGGCGGCTCGGGCCCTCGTCGACCTCCTGGTCGGTCGCATGTTTTAAATTTGGTTCCGCGACCCAAACCATTTCGTCGTCCGATTTCTTCCCTGCGGCCAGCTCTTCTTCTCCATTTGAGTCATGAATCTCGAGGAGCACCCGGTCTAAAGCTGCTGCCTGCTCAGGTGTTAGTTCCTTATTATCTGATTGATCAGGGTCCACGTACCTGAATAACTTAGAAACATGAAATCTTCCTTTTAAACCGCCTTCTGAGGCGCTATTGCATAGACTCCGGGTGAGCAAACCTTCACGACTACGTACGGCCCTTCGAAAGGTTTCGCCAACTTGCTTGAAACATTCTGACTCTTCTTTGAGTAGAAATGTGCCGGCTTCTTCACCAGGTCTCGTAATTTGAACTTGACGTCTCTGCGACCTCGCTTATAATATTTTCATTGTCGCGAAAATGCCTGATCCTGATGCTTAGTGATTAAGTCTCTCAAATGGGTGAGTCTTGACATCCTAGTTACCCAACCTTCAGCATCGGGCAGGGGCAACTCTGCCTCCCCCTCAACGGTGCGTCGAAACAGGTTCCTAGGCCGGGCCTCCCGTCCCATATTTAAAAATGCTAGAGTACACTTCGTAGTACTGAGCACGGACGTATTATACGCAAACATAAATTCTTTCAAGCGCACGTCCCATTCCCGGTTATCCTGCTCTACGAATGAGCTTATCATGATCTTAAGGACGCGATTCGTCCTTGGATTCGAATGTCTTGGTTACGACTATTATGTCGTCCAACTACGCGAACACGTGCGGCCTCATTTCCGGTGTTATCACTTTGTCCATCAATCTTTGGGACATCGCACGTGCTCCCGTAGGTCCGAATGGCATCCTTTGATATTAGTAAAGACCCTTACCAAGTATTACAAAGGCGGACTTTTCCTTACTCTCCTGAATCAAGGGAATTTGATGATACGCTTTGTTTAGATCCAGCCTTGAAATATATAGAGCTGAGCTCAATTTTTCCAAGATCTCAGTCATTGAGGGTAACGGATATGCATCTTTCTTACTGACTTCGTTGACTTTCCTAAAGTCAATACACATCCGATATCCTCCATCCGATTTGCGAGCCATCACGACTGGACTACACCATTCGCTTGATGAAGGCTCGATGATCTCATTATCGATCAGCTTCTGGGCTTCTGAGAGTAACGCCTCATGAACCTTTGGTGACATGCGATAATTTCTTTGCCTCATTGGAGAACTTCCCTGAGTGTTGATAGTATGTTCAACAAACTTGCCCGCGGGTATTTTCTCCGGAGGAGAAGCAAGCACTCGTTTAAGGAATGAATTGAGTTCTTCACGTTCCTCTTCTGACAAGGTGGCCATTCTTTTACAACTCTCGTTCTCGCCTTCGTCAACTACCCCAAAAGAAAACTTTATAAGTGGCTCGTCAGCCATCCAAACTTCTCTATCTCTCGCGTGGATTATAAGCCCAAAATCCTCCCCGAAGTCCATGCCTAGTACGCACAGATCAGCCAGGCCTGGTATTATTCTGACGGCTACCTCGCGGTTCATACTTCCCAAACTGATGGGGATTGAAGCTACACCCACGACGAACTCTAAGGTACCATTTGCCATCATGACCGCTCCCCTCCTGCTCAGTTTGATTTTGTTATTGCCTGCTTTGATGATTTATAGTCGATTCGCTCCTATGAAAGTGTTCGTTGATCCTGTGTCCACTAATGAATGACAGGGTTCACCGCCAATTACGACATCAATATAGGGTCGAGCGGATTCAACTCTTTTAAACTTAGGGCTGAACGGTGCACCCGGATTGCAAGCACTTTCCTTTAGATCATTCACGATCGGTGATTCGCTGATCTCAAATTCTCTTGAATCTTGCCTAAATTGATTGGAGTCGCTATCGACTCTCGAACTTGAATTTAATTGATGCGAGCCGTCCTTAACTCACAGGTTTAGGTTGAACTAAAAAGAGTTGTCCGCCACTCCTGAAGTTTCTATATTGAGGTGATACAACGTATCAGTAGCAGTATCTATGGGATCCCATCCATGCAACCGGTTGACTGAACTGCATTGACAATGATTTGTGGTTGAGTCGGCCGTTTTACTGAATGCCTTAGCTGAATTTATTTGTTTGATTTTCGTAATTTTGTTGAGTGTAATCATGTCTGATTGATTTCCAAGCTTGGGTCTGCTTAGGGATAAAGGGAGCAGCATCGACCCGAAGTTTGCTCTCCCTTTTTGGTTTTCCTGGCAATAGGCCGAGTCACAACTGTTTTTGACTTGATCCGTCTTACCGCAGTTGTGGCAGAATTTACGCCACTTAGTTGGACACCTCTTCCAATGGTTATTATCATGGTTCCTGCTCAGGTTGTATCTTCGGCTTGTGACTACTGTCTGGAGACCCGACCCTTGATGATCCTTTTGACTTGAAAAAGTGCTACGGATCCTGCGCCTTAGAGGTTACCTATTATTATCTATCGTACTCAGGGTTTTCTCTACGTCAGCTGCCAGAAATGCGAGTCTATTATAATCGGAAGATTCATGACGCGGGACTAACCACTTTATGTCGGAACGTAAATTAGTATACGCTCGATCCATTTGTTCTTGCAGCGTCGCCGGCCTAGAGAACCTCCGGTAAAGACCCTGGATGCAGATGAGATAATTTGACGTTAATTCGTCCTTTCCTTGGTATCTCTTGGCCACCTGTTCGTCCAGCTTCCATTGGTAATTAATATTGCCGAACTGGGCACGAAAGGCAGCCGTAAAGCCTTCCCGAGAAGGCCATGCCCGTCGGCTCATACTAAACCAATCAGCCGCAGGTCGTCAAGTAGAAATGGCATCGCCATTTCTTAACCAGAAAACTCTCTACGCCGATCTGTTTATTCCCAGGATACTTCATGCTCCAATTCTTAATTATCGAATCCAAGGTTTTATTCCCCCTTGGAACGGGGGACCGATTCTCTGAGGTTCCATCTTCAACCACTTCTCGACCTGAAACGAGTGATTCCTGATGGCCCGGGTCATATGATTCATAAGGTGCGCTTTGAGCAAATTGTTGAAATGACTGACTTTGATAACATCCCCTGATGCCGCTATTGCGCCATAAATAGGGTTGCTATTTGAGCTTGGTGGGTTGGTTAAACCTCCGTGATATGTCAGTGTGTTCGCGAAACCTGGAACCAATGGCCTATGGGCCCAACTATAACCGAACTATAACTATAACTATAACCATTGAAACTGTTCCGGCCTTGTTCGCGATACACCCCAATTCCTTGTGGGCAGCTCAACCTTCCGTGTCTCCTTTCTTACCTGTGAGCCATTGAATTGAACTTGAGTAGAACCATTATGGCTGCTATCCACTGTTTCTACCGCTCGTCCGGGTCCCATTGTCTTATTCACGGCCCCTAATATACGTGTAGTGGCTCCGGATCCAGCCGCACGTCCATAACTAGCCCTATCTTCTCTAGGCGGTGTGTCTCCGGTTGGAAATTCATATTTGGAGTAATGTGCACATTTTTTAGGGTATACCTCTGATTGGCTGCCCTAACGCGTGACTGATACGTAGGACTCGTGTTCCTGGGACGATGGCCGATACCTAGAAATGGAGCTGAGGTTCTCCGTTGTGGAATTGACCGTAGTAATCGTCTGGGTGCCACTACCACTAACCGTCGCGGGGACGATGCTCGAAGTGAGATTGGCAATTCGCACTGTAGGGACATAGTCGACTATACCGGTAAAATACTGAGATGGGTAGGGTTGGTTGATAGTATTATGTTCCGCAGAACTATACTGGGCACTCTTTGAAATAGTTAGATGGGCACTAGGGTTAGTCACGCCTTCCCAAAATTCCGGCCTTTTTACTAAGCTAATGGTAGTTTGCCTAAATGTCTCAAAAATTTCCGCTAGGTTTCGAGCCGAATTGGCAGTGTCTTTTAAATGCGATATAATTTCGGTCGGAGCTAGTCTGGAGAATATATTCTCCTCTTTGTTGCCCTCACTTGACCTCTTTCTGCAACAACCTAATGACCTGATTCTTCAATATTGGGGCTGAGCCCCATGAGCTGTGCCTCCGCTTCTCCAACCACTCCCGTGATCCATCCTCATCCATATCTGTAATGGATTGAGGGACTTGAAACTCCGGTTTTTCCGACGTTTTGCGTTGTTTTAACACTCTATTAATAGTAAGAGAATGCCTACCGCTATGTTCTTCATAAGTCATAACATGAGACCAGCGGCAAAACTTAATATTACCCACTTATTATTAGATTCAGGCCTTACAACCTTATCGCGCCTGATTGAACATTGCTGTGAAATCTCAACGATGACTCATCAAAATCGCTGCGATTTCATCTCCGTCACTACGATTTCATCTCCGTCACTACGATTTTATCTCCGTCACTACGATTTCATCTCCGTCACTACGATTTCATCTCCGTCACTACGATTCCTTGGAGGTTCAATAAAACCCGATTTCTGTCCATTGAGTGAGTGGCACAACCAGCTAATTTATTTTCCATGAATTTTCAACCAATCGGCGTTCATGCGCTTAGTTAACCTTGAATTAACAAAATTATATTTAGCATTCAATTAATTTTCAATCAAATGAACTTTAATTACCTATTTCAACTAATTATTAATTTATTGAATTTTAAACCTATATTTCAATTAGTTAATTGAATCTTAATTATTTACTTCCATTCATTTCCAACTAATTGAATCTCAATAATTTACTTCAATTAATTTTTAATCAATTGAATTTTAATTATTTATTTCAATTGATTTTCAATTAATTAAATTTTAACAATTTGTTTTGATTAATTTTTAATTACTGAATTTAAAAAATTTACCTTAATTAATTTTCAATCAATCGCAATTCAATCATTTACTTTAATTCATTTTTAATTATTTAAATTTTAATCATTTATTTCAATTAATTTTTAATTACTGAATTTTAGAAATTTATCTAAATTAATTTTTAAATAATTTATTCTTAATTATTTACTTTAATTTATTTTTAATTAAGTGCATTTTATTCATTTATTTCAATCAATTTTAAATTAATTAAATTTTAATCATTCACTTCAATTAATGTTCAATTAATTGAATTTTAATCATTTATTTCAATTTAATTTTTAATTAATTGAATTTTAATCATTTATCTCAATTAATCTCTAATTAATTGAATTTTAATCATTTATTTTATATAATATCTAATTAATTGTATCTTAATTATTCATTGCAATTGATGTTAGTTAATCGAATATGAATGATTTATTTCAGCTAATTTCCAATTAATTGAATTTAAATTATTTGTTTCAATTATTCTTCAATTAACCAAATTTCCTTTTCCCCACTAATGACACTTGAATGATTCAATCAGTTATTCTTTCAACCAACCGAATCCAATACATTTGACCAATCTTCAAGAATGAATCGGTTTGTTTAAGTAGTTCTTATCTCTTAATTAATTACAAATTGATTCCTTGCTCAATTTTTCAAGCTCAACGTTCACGGGCCCCAGGCTATTGTAAGATTAATTATGGGCTTATTTGAGCTAAGCTAAACTGGTGAGTCAGAAACAGACTACTGTATCAAATAATATTTTGCGTGAAGGGCGCCAGATCGCTTGTAAACTCAAGATACCCCCAAACGATCAAAAGGTGTTTTATGGAATTATACTGGTATTTTAGAGAATTATATTGGGTTACTACAAACAATTTTTATTTTATTGCTTAACGCCGGATAGTTCAACACAGCGAGGGGTGGGGTTAAGAAGAATCTGAGCAATGGATTCAATGAATCATTCAATTAGTGCCGGTAACCAAGAGGAATGATACGCCTAACATGGTGCTCTATGCGTGATCTCCGAAGTCGACAGCAATCGCAGCCATGCTGGAGGCTTCACTTCTACATTTACCCGTCCCACTTAATATTTCGTCTAAAGTTCCGGTCGGTGAGCGTAGACGACGCCGAGCACAGAGTTAGCACTTATGCCATAGATTACGCCTAGAATGCCAACCATGCTACGCAACGGCGAGTGAAGGCACATTGAAATTAGAGTGTACTTCTCTTGTTAGTTATTTTCACTGTTCTCCAGGCCTGCATCTGTCCTTGTTTCGCACACATGATTTAAAATCAAAACAGTGAGTGTTAACGAAGTTTTTAAAAAATGAATCCGACGAAGGTGAAACTAAATAAACGTAGGTGTGTTGTTCCTAGATGTCCCTCATCTCGCCATGTTAAGCACAACCAATTTCCGAAGGACGAAAATCAAGGTTTGAAGTGGTTAGAAGCGGTGACTAACCCGCTCCTGACGAAACTAACCTATAAGGACGTTTACAAAAGCGGTTATCGTGTGTGTTATCCACATTTTCGGGCGAAAGATTATTTCTGTGGTCCACGATTATTCTTTGCTCATATTTATTTATATTACATTGATAAAGCAAGTGAAAAACATGAATAAAAATACGGAAGGTATAATAAAGTATTTTTCATATATTTCTACACATTTTTTCACTTGCTTTATCCACTTAATTGATAAATATATTCAATTAAAAAATTTGTCACATACATACTGCTCATATATAGCACCAACACACGCCACAAGACAACACATTTATACTTTTAGTTCAAGTTGCGGCCAACTGTTGGCGCTGTGCTTCTTAATATTTCTACCATTGAGTTGAGTGGGCCTGCTGTTCTCTGCCCACTCGCCTTAGAGTTTCTACAGTAACTCGCCATTGCGTCTGGCCGCTTCACTCACATGCGCCACGTGAGCGACGGAACACTTAGTCCGGCGCACCTACTTTACGTAGTGCGCACTTGAAGATACCGGTTGCTAGTGTTTTGACAGTTCGTACACTAAACAGCCGGTGTAGAACTCCACGTGGCCGTGTTTTCCTTCCTGTAATCGTGAATTGAAGGTGTCGTGTCAGGTTTAATGATTCACGACTACTTAGTCGTGAATCTTTTTTTGTTGATTGTGTGTGGGTGTGTAATGGAGTGTGATGCCGGGCCCAAAAATGCCTAGTGAACCAAATAACAAAAGGTTCGCAGGCATTAGTGAGTGAATTTTACTCTAGTTTATTATAACCCCCCAGTCTGGTGACGGATCGGAGCGGTTCGTTAACAATCCCTAGGCCTCAACATGATTCAATCACGGCAACAGGCCGTTCCTAATGAGGTTTCTGTCGTATAAGAATATGTACTCGACCAGGTATGTCCCACCAAATAAATTTTGTACCACCTAAAGTTGACGGGGCGCAATCATAATTCAATTTGGACGTGGTACATTATACCACGTCACAATATATATCACACGCGCGCAAATTATTTTTTCTCCTTTTAAAAGTTTTAATCTTGTACACATTTAAATTTCCCGCCAATTTTTTATTTCCCTCAAATTTAAATGACTTTATGGTGATGCCATCTGTTACTAGTAAGCGATTATCGGCTGTGGTATCTTAGCACAGATATGAACCATTATCCTCTGGCAGTAAATGACTGGTCACTGCTTTACCTGAATTTAGCTTGGAACAGAACCGTATTACAGAATTCATCGAAACAGTAGCACTTAGCTTTGCTACCGTACAAGTGTCCGAAGCAGATATAAACGGCTCATCCGGCAGATGTGGTCTATTCACTTGGAGTTCTTCCATGAACGAAGAACGAACTCAGATCCCTTGATATCGGGAGAGGAAAGGTTATACCTATAAACAAAAGCATGCATTTTAATTCTTCTGTTCCGCGACTCTACATCTCAAGCCGTGAAGGTCGTCGCGGAATATTGAATATTCAATGTCTTCATAACAGGATTATTTTGGGCACAGCATATAGAGTAGGAAATGGAAGAGATCCTCTTCTTAAAATTGTCAGGAAGCATGAAGAAGTGTACAAAGGAACGTTTCTGTACAAAGCAGCGGAGAAGGCTGGAGTAAGCAGAATGCATCAAATCTTATTTATCTCGAGTACTGACTCCTGAAAGCCCGGATTCAGAAAGCACAGGAGAAAAACTCCCGGGAACACCTCCTCGATAAGAGGATGCACAGGATCTTCCACAGAAATGTGGAGGATCGGTCATTTTCGTGTGAGCTAACTTTTGCTTTCCTTAAATCACGCGGATGGAAGTCGGGTACGGAGGGTTTCATTTTGGCATGCCAAGATGATGTCATTTCCACCTTAACATGCCGTCGCCACATTTTACGCCAAGACATTCCCGATGACAGTTGCAGGGTATGCCACGCACACCCCGAGCATCCAGGACACATACTATCTAGTTGTTCAACTCATGCGGAAACGACCTACATCCAAAGACACAATGCAGCACTAAGAGTGCTTTATTAACATCTCTGTCACTCTTACGGTATTAACCTTAATATCGCTCCACTAAACGCTCCTAGGAAAATAGAGTCAATTCTCGAGAATGAGAAGTGCAGCATATACTGGAACTTTATATTCTCGACAATTGTTTCTGTTGCACACTCGAGGTCTGACCATGTTCGTTATCATGTTCCTTATCATCGGCGCTCTTGAAGGTGCCAAGCTTTCACTGGTTATTAGCCTGGAAATCATCCCTGCGTGTGAACAATATGCTGAAACCCTTGCGGGGAAAATGCAGAAGGCGGTTGTCCTTGATTTACTCAGTGTCCTCAGGGTGCACGAGACTTTTGCCGGATAGACGACACGTGGTTATGGCTGAAATTTTTCCCCGCGTTTTCGCTATGATCGGGTGCTATTTTTCAGATTAGCACCCGATCCCGGAAAAATCCTGCGGTTGTCCTATGACAAAATTTTATAAATTTATTCCGCAGCCTCCAAACTGTATTAAGCAACCATACGCGTCATATACGCCTATTGAAGATTTACATGTCTAATGTGCATTCAAATAGAAGTGCACAGCTCTATGTACTGTAATTGATTTTAGTTATACATAAGAGATTTAAATTTTCGTGCATTTTCTGCATTGCTATAAGTGCACCTCTGACAAACTTCAGCGATGAAATTTTATAACACCGATGGGTTGTAAACTTTTCTCAACGATGGGTTGATTTTCAAATTTTGCATGCTCTCAGCATTGTTAAAAATCTCGCTCTTCAGTGATGGAATTTTACTTCAAAACAACGCTGGACTTCATTCAAGCATCGTTGGGTGTGTAAGCGTCTCTCAGCGCTGGGGACACGCACATAGTTGGAATGCGTTTTTCACTTTGCGCAATCTCGTTTCCATTAGCACTAGATGGAAATCCTTGATCCAAGTGAAACTTAGGTATCATGGTTTGTACTGCAGGGTTAAAATTCCTTCTTATGGTGTATTTACACGCCTGTTTACTGGTTACTAGCCAGACAGTCATAAGAGTAACCGAGACAGAAAGCGGGAATTTGTAGGAAAAGTACTCTCTATCTCTTTTACTCCTATGACCTTTTTGCTGGCTGGCGGTCAGTTGACAGATGTAATTTGACCGCATTGCGCGTGCGCCGACAACCAAGGGAAGATTCGAAAAGGCAAAATAGACTTGTATGTGGATTAAATATATAAAGTTCAGTACTCCTTTCCGGCGTCATGCTGAGACTTTACTGTGTGCTGTGTGAGACAGGAATATACGTCTGCACTCTGTTTTTTTGAGAAATTAAAGCAAAGTATAGGCAGTTACCAATATAGACGAGTATTACATATATGGTAACCTAAGGCCGAACTTTCTAGAAGCTTCGAGAATCGCCCTGATCTTGTTAGAAAATTCAAGAACTCTTAGAGAATCCCTATCCACGAGCGCTATATTTCGGTGGTAGCTGGAAATGCTAACCTGGTAAACCACTGACACCGTCAGTCGGCCACAGCTTGAACTACATATGGGGTAAAATAGACGAGCCATCTTTCGGCCATATGTTGAACTAAATAGATGATAAAGCAGGGACCCACTTTGTCGGCTTAGTCATGGATCCGTAACAGTGATATACCTTATCGAACGAGCACTTACCGACTGTCTACGAACTTACTGGTGGCGCCATCTGTTGGTAGCCGCTGTAACTACGTAGCTGCTTTAGAACCGAAATAGGTATACTACTATATATGGTGACGTAATATAATATACCACGCCCAAATTAAATAAATTATTACGCCCAATCAACTTGATTAAATATAAAACTTATTTGGTGAATCATACCTGGTCGAGCACAGATTCTTAGGCGCTATCATACGACATAAGCCTCAACAGGAATGGCCTGTTGCCAAGAATAAATCCTGTTGAGGCCTAGTGATTGTTAATATACCGCACCGATCCGTCACCAGGCTGGGGGGTTATTATAAAATATATAAAACTGCATCCACTAACAATTGCGAACTTTTTGTTTATTTTGTTTACTAGGCATTCTTGAGGCCGGCGGGCCCTAATACCACACTACACCACTCACACTACATCACTCACGAGCACTCACACGCACAACACCAATCACACATGACACCTTCACTTCTCCGTGACAGGAGGGAAAACACGACCACGCGGAACTCTGCACCGGCTGTTTAGTGCGCGAACTGTCAAAAAACTAGCAGCCGACATCTTTAAGAGTGTACTACGTAAATTAGGTGTGCTGGACCAAAGATATTAGTTCCTAGATACGGCAAGGGAATAGTAGCCCCACAGCTCGGTAGCTGGCGCGATAGGCGGAGAT
>JAAAKG020023245.1:0-20149 GCA_010014905.2 Druon quercuslanigerum | reverse complement strand
TAAATAAAAATAAAAAAATAAAAAAAAATAAAAAAAAGACGAATTTTTTACCAAAAAGCTAAAATTTCAACCCAGAAATTAAATTTTTTAAATATTTTTTAGTCAGCAAAGAAAAAAAGCCAAATTTTTGAACGATGAAGCCAAAAAGACCAAGTTTCAAATTGTTGAATTATCAAAAAAAAAAAATGATTTCTTCCTTTTCAAAAAATAAGTTGAATTTTCAAACAAAAATTTATTTTCAAATTAAAATTAGTTTTATTTGAATAAGAGTCGAATTTTCAACCAAGAAATATTTCTCAGTTAAGACAAAAGCGTTTAATTTAAAAAACAGAATTTTCAACAAGAAATTAATTTTCATTGTTGAATTTTTAAACCAAAAAGGCGATTTGACCATAAAAAATTTAAATTTTCCAATAAAATTTTAAATCCTTAAAAAAAATTTAATAAAATTGTTCAAGTTTAAGCAAGTATTTGAGATTTTAACTAAAAAATATTAATTCCCAACAAAAAATGTAATCGTTGATATTTTAAACAAAAAATATTTTAATTTTTAATCAAAATTAGTTTTTTTCAATAAAAAGACGGATATTTAAAAAAATAGTTAAATACACAATTAAAATAAATTTATTTTTAACTAAAATGTTGCATACTTGGCCAGAACAGAGATTTTTTTTCAAAATAAATTTATTTTTAAATAAAATAAAATAAAAAATATTCGACAAGAATTGAATAAACAAAACAAAATTTATAAAAAATTTTGAACTTTTTAGCCAAAAAGCCCATTTTTCTTTAAATCAAGTTAATTTTGAAACAAAAATATTAATTTTCAACAAAAAAGTTAGTTTGCAACCAAATATTTGAATTTGCTAAAAAAAATCAAATAGTTGAATTTATAAATAAAATAACAGAGAAAAATATTATAGTAGAAGAGAAAAGGGGAAAGAGGGCAGTAGAGAAAAGACTGTGAAACCTGCAATAAATAAATAGGATTTTTTTAAAATTTTTAATACTTTTAAAAATTATAGTAAGTTTTAAGTTTATGCAATTCTCTTTTTTATTTATTTTTCACTCTTTAATATTCTTGAATTTTTAAAAATATATTTTTATCCTCTTTTATTTTCTTAAAATTTAACCACTGAACTCCTGTGATCCCTGTAAATAATATAAACAAATATTTTGCTTTGATCATAATTTTTTTTTAATTTTCTAAAGTTATTAAAAATAAGATAAAAAAATACCGACTAGACTTCATGCTGATAAATAGGTGTTTTTGTACCGTTTTCATTATAAAACAATAATGAAAATATAAATTTTTATATTTTAAAAACTAAGGATAATTGTTAACAAAATAAATATCTCGATTTATTTGTTATTGATAAGAAAAGTTTTGAATCATCAATTTTATTACAATCATGTCTTCAAAGAACATTTCAGGAACTATTAATTTACAACAAATGATAAGTAACTTTCTCCTATTAATTTATAATCTTTAAATAAAAAATAAAATAAAAAAATAAATCTACAAGAATGATAAAATTAACTAAATCTAAATCTGTTAATAAAAATTAATTTAAAACGTTGACCATTGTGTTGTAAAATAAGTTTAATAAGGCTTCTCTCAGGATGGAAAAAAAAATATGAGAAGTGAAAAAAAATAGATTTTAAAAAATCTATCGCTTTGTTTGTCGAAGTGAGACCGTGAATATCGACCACCACTTTCAGCAGCCGAAAATATTCATTTTCTAATCTCTTCTCTTTCTCCCATTCATCAACGCTGTCAATCACGTAGCATTTTTTTTTTTAATTTCGACTACACCTCGAACTAGTAAATACGATAAAGATAGAAGTAGCATAGATTTAAAAAATAAAAAAAAATTGTATGTGTATGATAATTTCAGAAAAGCAATCGACTAGGATTCGCAAGTAGCACGAGCGTCGAATTCACCATTGTCAAATTATCGTCGACTGTTACGTAATTCTGTGTTGCAAATTAGTCTTGTCACAATTTAAAAAATGTAGGAAATAAAAACCAGTTTCTTTCGAAAAATAGAGAAATGCCCTTTTTAGTCGATCTTTCAGTTCTTCTGGATGATCCGAACAAGAAGTTAGCAAGGTTTGATTCAATAGTCTTCTTAGTTATATTAGTCTAGATTTTGCATTTTTCAGATTTTTTTTTTATAAATGTTACCTTCCTCATCACATTTTTTTGCTTCTCTTATCACCCCCTTTCTCACGATATTCATTTTAATAGTTTTCTCACATTTTTTATATTTATCATCTTCCTATCACGATACTAGTTTTTTTTTGGCAGAAACGTTCGAGGTATAGGAAAATCACGATACACTTAACTCTCGGTTTCAGTCCAGTGTCGCAATGTTATACATAATATTGCGCAATATACTCAAGTGAGTACCTGCGCATATTGCGCAATAGAGGCGAGTGAGTACTCACTTACTGCGCCTTTATGCTACGCTGAGAAACTGCGTAAGCCAGCAGTTCTAGGATGGCTGAGACCGGGGGGACAGAAACCGAGAGTTTGGTGTATTGAAATATCGAAAGTTTCTGTCGAAAATTTATCTGCATCCTTAGGTGCCATTTTTTTTTTAATTACCTTAATATTATTTTGCTGCTATTATGACTTTTTTTCACTTTTTCGTTAAATGCCTTCGATGTGCTCCCGATCGTCCGCTACGAAATACACTAGAGATTATGAAGAGGGCAGTAAATGTTAATAGTGCAATTATTATTTATAAAAAACAACATCTTTTTCAAATTAAATTTTTTTTATATTTTTCAAAAATTTCTTAATAATTTTGAAAATTTACAAATAATTGTTGTGAAACATTAATTGAAAATTTTGAATTCTTAAAAATTTAATTAAACGAAAAAAAGTCAGTAATTTAAATTTTTTAGAGGCAATCTCTGTAGATTTTTCTATCTCGAATAGTCATTTTTCTAATTCTAAATATTATCTTTTATTTAGAGGTCTACCACAAATTATTTAAAGAGTTTTTAAGGGAGGGGAAGGATTTGATTTTTTAAACAAAAAGATAAAATTGCAAACAGGAAGATTAATTGTGTAATAAACAAAATCAATTTTCAACAAAAGAAAATGAATTTTAAGCCAAATAGTTAAATTTGCAACTTAAAAAAATTAATTTTTTCACCAAAAATAAAACAGTTTAATTATCAGTCAAAACTTTAATTTTTGACATAACTTAAAGGATTTTTAAAAAATATTTCAATTATCAACGAAAAATGAATTTTTAAACAAAAAGATGAAATTTCAATCAAGAAGATTTATTTTCTGACAAAAAAATTGAATTTTTAACTAAATCAGATTAATTATTTAGCAAAAAGCAAATAGTTGTATTAAGTTAAAAATATTGATTTTCAACAACAGCAACAAAAAAATTTTTTAACTACTAGTTAAGATTTGAAACAGAGAAATAAAACATAAAAAAATATATATATAGTTTTTAACCAAACACAAAAAAATATAAAAAATTTGCTGAAAAACATGAATTTTTAGTCATGAATGTAATTAATAATTTAAGAGCTAATTAAATTAATTTTCATTAAGAAAAAAAAAATTTCACCAAAAAAGTTAATTTTTAAGCCAAAAAATAAATTATTAGTAGCAATTATGACTTTTCAATTACAAGGATTAATTTTCTACGAAAAAGAAAAAAAAATTTTCTCACTAAAAGTTTAATTTTTAAATAAAATAGATAAATTTTTAACAGAAAAAAATATAAAAGTTTAATTCTTAGTCAAGGAAATTAATTTTCAATAAAAACTCAAGAATTATATTTTTAGCAAAAAGTTAAATTTTCTACTAAAAAATGAATTTTTAACTAAAAGATGAATTTTGAGTCAAGAAGATTATCTTTCGATCAAAAAATCTAATTTTTAACAAAACATGTGGATTTTCAAGAATAAAAAAGTTATATTTTCTGTTAAGAAAATTTATTTAAAAAGAATTTTTTACACAATAGTTGAATTTCCCACCAAAGAAATAAATCTTAACAAAAAATAAGTTTTTGACCTAAAATTTGAATTTTTAACTAGACAGATGAATTTTTAACCCTAAGATTAATTTTCTGCCAATAAATATAAATTTTAAATAAAAAATGGGACCGTTAAATTTTCAGAAAAGGGAATTAATTTTCTACTAAATAAAAATTGGATTTTCAAAATAATATTAAAAATTTTTTTTTACAAAAAACATCAATTTTCAACGAAATATTTGAATTTTTGACTAAAAAAGAATAATTTTTAATATAAAAATGTGAAAAAGGATATTTATGAGTCTGTGAAAACAATTTTTAATAAAAAAAACTAATTTTTAACAAAATAGATTACGTTTCACATAAAGAAATTAATTACATTAATTATTAATCACATTATTAATTTAAATATAAAAACCTAAAATTTTTCACCAGGAAAATAAATAAATTGTTAAAAACTAAAAAATATAATTTTTTACAACAAAAGAAAATAATTACATTTCTAGTTTGAAAAATTAATTAAAAGTAAAAAATATTTGGATTAAATAAAATATAATAAAATAATAAAAAGATGCATAAAGTTTCAGCCAATATAGTTTAATTTGTAACCCTTAAAAACAATTTTTTGTACAAAACACTTGAATCTAAACCAAAATATAATACTAGACTTTAAAAAAAATAACTTTGAAGCAAAAATATTTTAGACACATTGCAGTTCTCTAAGTTCATTAAAATCTTATTAAAATTTTTCTAAATGGTGTGGGAGCGATAGGTTTTTAATTTCCGAAAAACACCTTATCTAATTTGTGGATGATTCCTAGACAGTTTAAATTTCGCGCCAAATTTTATCAAACTCATGACGTCATGTTTTGGTAACATAACCTCTAAAATAAAAGATGTGGCGCGCAATTTGAATATTCGCTAAAATAGACTTAATAATTATAATCCAGTGAAAAAGGAAAAGAATATTAAAAATAGAATTAAGATGGAATATTGTAAGAATTCTTACGTTATTTTGCACAATTCGTAAATCTTGAATATTCCAACGAAATTAACATTTAGTGCCCGCTTCAGTAAAGTCGGCCAAACATTAATGTTAGCGATAGTTCGTGCGTTTTATTCGTAGTTGTGTACCAAATACACTTTATGCATAGCAATGAGTTTCAAGTCAAGAAATAACGGAAGGAGCATAAAGACGCCTCCAAGCACCAACAAGAATACGCGGACCGGGAATTCGGTCGAGGAGCAGTGTCTGATATCTTACTTATTTACAACTCTTTAAACACAAATTTACTTTATTTACTTCTGCTGCGAGAGAATCGGATTATAAATTAGAAAAGAAGAAACTTTTAATACATTTTTTTAATTTACCCAATAAATCATATTTTATAATAAATTAAAAGCCACTATGCTGTTAATATTTCGATAAATATAATTTTATTATTAAAAAATACTTCTGGTTCCTTGCAAGTCAAAAAATAATAAATTTGTAATTTGAATTTCGCGCTACAATAGTACCAACTTAACGCTATTTTTTTCTTTTTTTAAGATTATGATGTGTAGCTTCCTGGTTTCGAGATAATCGTGGCGCGAAATTCAAATTTCAAGATTTTGTTTTCTTGTTTTAAGAAATACGGAAAGTATTTCTTTTAAATATTTTATTATTTGTATTATCTTTTTGACTGAAGATTAAAATGGAATACACAATGAGTGTTAAAAGAGGTAAATCTAAAAGAGCTGACACCTAATAGTCGCGTGGGCCCTTTTTGAAAAAAAACTTTGGATTTAAAAAAAAATATATCTAATTTTTTTAAATAAAAATTTTCGTTTTTGTGAAATAACTAATAGCCTAATTATAAACTTCTTTAAATGTCTATTTTTATGGATCGTTATTAAACACCAATTTTTGTATCAAATTTCTCGTTTTCCGAAATATTTAATTTCTTGAGCCAGAAATCACTGCGAGATAGATTAGAATTGTATGAAGACTGACCAACTTGTATAAGGCCGCGTTTCACCAGAAATTGCTGAATAAGCTGCGCTAAATTTTTTTTGATGCTAAACTAAACATTTTGAAACAGTAAAATTCCAATCTTAAGTTATTTTAATAATATTATGTCTTTTGAACTTTTTAAATAAATAAAAAAGTGAATTGTTGCCAAAATGGCCGGAGGCCCTTTTTCACCAAAAAGAAGTCAAAAACACTTAAAGAAAGTACGAACAATTTTTTAAACAAACTATTTTAAACTATAAAAATACTTTTCGGTGCCATTAACCAACTTTGATCAATTTTCTCCCAACGAAAAATAGGTTTTCATCTATTGGAAAGCTTTTTAATTTGATAGGATACTAATCCTATTCTCTCGAAAAATTTATTTCTTTATCTCTCTAAAGTGACTGCTTTTATCTCGTAAAAAAATTATTTCAATTTCATCAATCGAGGGTTTTTTTGGTGACAATGATAAAAACATAATAATTTTTTTTTTTTCTACTCCCTCACCTTATTTGGCGTCTTTTGCGAAAAAAATAACTGAAACGTTCTTTTTCTTCTTTTATTTTTAGAAATTTTAAAATTATTTTTTGGTCAAACTTAACATGCTTTTTCCAAATTGAAAAATAATGCATTTCAATTTTTCAAAATTTTTTTATTGTCACAGACGTACAATAAAGACAAAGGGATCATCAGAAATAAAATAAATTATCTTTTTTTGTCACCTTAATCAAGGAAAATCATTTTTTAACACAAAAAAAAGTTGATCAGAGAGCAATAATAATTTAAAAGAATCTGTATTCAGGGTATCTACCTGACCCGGAAATCGGGGAAACAAAAATTTTTAAGGGAAAAAAGCGCAAAACAATTGGAATTATAATTACACTTCAAACAAGGAATTTTTGAAATGGTCTATCAATTTTATAATAAAATTTTAATTTTAATTTATAAGAAGGAAATTTATCAAAAATTCCTGTTTCAAGTCAGATGCGTCACAATTTGAATTTCTCTTTTCCAAGCTTAGTAAAAAGGTTTCTGTGTCTCAAATAAAATTTTGATTCTGATGGCCAAAAATTATTTGACCTTCCAACTCAAAATGAAAATTCTTTTCCAAAATTATCGGTTTCAAACTTCTTTAGTTTGAACAAAAAAGAAATATTTTTTTAATAAAGCATCGAAATGACCAGAAATTGAAACTCCACTATCGGGTAGACACCCTTGTACAGTTTCCTGCAAAAAATTCTCTCTTTCTCTTTAAATTCAGCGATCTCACTTTGATTGTGAAACAATGGCACGCTATCTTGTTGCCAGAATAAAAAGCAAAAAATTGTATGCGGAACCATTTTTATTTCACCTCAGAGGGATGAACGATTTTAGATTCACTATTGCACCCATATATCAAATACCTTTATTTAAAAATTTTTAAATTCCTTTATACCCTGGGTATATTCTTGACCCTCACTCTTTCGCCATTGTCCCAATGTACAAGTCTGGTGTTATGGATTTATGAAGACCATTTTGTTTTTGGTCCTCTGAATGTCAAATGTCTTTGTCGACTCGTACTCGTCTCGCCAACCACACTCACTTTTTGCACGCATCTCACAAATTTACCCACTATATATTTGAAATACAAAACAATTGTCAACAGGAGATATTTTTAGTTTTTTTAAGCAAGTTACAATTTATATGAGCATATGAAAGTTAATAAATAACAGAAGACGAGTTTTAAAATGTTGACTGTTAATAAAAAATCTTTTTATTTGAATTTCGCGCCTTTTTGGTACGAACATTCTGAAGTAACTTTTATTACTTCAGAGGTTATGTTTGAAGCGGGATTTCCCTGTTTCGAGATCATTGGCGCCAAATTTAAATTCCGAGGTTTTTTCTTCTCTAAATTAATGCCTTTAAATAAATTTTGAAGGAATATTATATTACTCACTTCACAAAACTTTTTATGGTTATCAACCTAAGAAATTATTAAAGTTACAAGAAGACTTTATGAAAGGAAACTAAAATGGTTTCTGAAAGAAGAAAAGTAATGAAAGGGCGACGCCCTAAGTGAAGTTAACATGATGAAAGAAAAGTTTTACAATCTATTTCAACATGATTTAGAATTAGAACCCTTTGTACAAGAAAAATTTATTACTTTCTTATATAAGGTTCTAATTAAAAAACAATATTAAATTATATTCTATTTTATTTCTTCCGGAACTCAAGTTCTGAGAGGAAGGAGGAAAATAAATATTGTATTTAATATATCATTCTTATTCAGACAGAACTAGTTGATCGATAGGATTCTGAATTCATTTTTCGTATTTTTAGAACAAGACAAATATAGGAGAAATGTATTTCAAATACACGAATATAAAATGGCATGCATTTCCAATCCACCCGAACCTGTTTGTGTTACTTCTTTCCTTTTTCTTTCTTCCTTTCTCCCCTTCGTCGATAAAGAATTAAGATCCAAAGCTATCTGCGCATGCGTCCTGCTACTGCATGCTCATCATTCCGGATGAAAATTCGGGTAAGGGTCGCTAAAATATTTATTAATTTTAAACATAGAAAAGATTTTAAAACTCTGGAAATTGTTACATTTCTTGCAGGGTTTGAAATTCGAAGAAGATATAGTTTGAGATTTAAATTTCGCGCCAAATTGACAGTGTGCGTACGTTGTAATTGGCGCGAATTTTAAATCACTTTTCTTCACGATTCAAAAATGTTATAAAATTAGTGAACAAAAATTAACGTAAAATGTAATTATTGATTTAAAAAAGCTTTTTTTTATTAAATGGGTCAATAAATTTAATTTTTACTCGAATTTACTGCAAAAAGCTTGCACAGTCAGCTTGCACTTGCACTGCACGTAAATAGAGAATGCATGAGCTGCGACTTCTAAAAGACTCTTCCATTGACATTACACGAGAAAATTAAATTTTCTCTATAAAGGAAATAGTAAAGACGGAAAGAAAAATGATTTTGTGAATTTTCGTCCTTCTCAAGAAAAATTTTTTTGTACATACAATGTATAGAATATACTCATAGGTTGTATATTGTATTGTATATGAGGCATAGCGTGTGTATATCTACTCATATTGTCGAAAAATAAAATGTTTTTTTTTATGATGTGACACCCCTACAGAAAATAAATGTCAAAATGACACCTGAATTTTGGCAGAATTAAAAAAAATATTCAGAGTCTAAGTCGGTTTTTCTGAATATAATATTTAATCATTTAAATAATATTATACATCATGCAGGTTTTAAGCAGAATTAAAAAAAATTAAGTTTCTCCCAAACCGAGTTTTGAATTTAATGGGTGAAAATTTTTACTTAATAATTGCTGAAATAATATTCTATTTGATCAATTTCAGTCACTTGTAAATTTTGAATATTTAAACATTTGTAGTTTTTAAGTTAAAGATTAAAATTTGTTCATTTTGAAGAAATGTTGTGCATTTTTATTTTTTATTGTGGATAATATATGAAAAATGAAAATGTATAAAAAATAAAAAATTAAAAGCATTCCAATAGTTGAAATTTTAATC
Source organism: Druon quercuslanigerum (assembly GCA_010014905.2). Lineage (NCBI taxonomy): Eukaryota > Metazoa > Arthropoda > Insecta > Hymenoptera > Cynipidae > Druon > Druon quercuslanigerum. Next base: position 10,604 of record JAAAKG020023245.1, on the reverse strand, counting down.
AGATGCAAATTTTTATTTATACCTGAACTCAAGAATTCGATTAATTTTGAGCTGAAAAAATTTTATATTATTTTTTACATGCTAAACTTTATTATAAATCTTGAATAGAAAAATTGCTATCAACTGAAAATATTCAGATAAATCACGTGAATTTTTTTATAAATTTGTCAAAAATCTGAGTTGAATTTCCAGTATTTTTTTTTTAGTGAAAATGGGAGTTTATTTAATTTTCTTTATTTTTTAAGGGTTCAAAATAAAATTCTTGGAAATTGAATTTTTTACTCTTAAAAATTGAAAATTGAATTTTAAAAGGTAAATTAAAAGAAATAAAAATTCATTAATTTTCAACAGTTTAAAACTAAATAGTTGAAATTCATACTATTTAACAGTTGTAAATGTAAAAAAATTAAAAATTAATTTTCAGTGGTTGATTTTTCAATTAACTTTCATTTTCAGCAGTAGAAATTTTTTATTTTTTTATTTTTAAACAATTGAAAATGGAGCTGTAGAAAATTGAATATCTCAAAATTACATATTCTTACTTTTTTAATTTTCAACAATTGAAAATTTAATTTTTAATTTTCTTGCATTTTTTGTACTTGAAAATTTAATTCTTAATTTTCTTGAATTTTCTGTAATTGAAAATTTAATTCTTAATTTTCTTGAATTTTCTGTGATTAAAAATTTAATTTTCAACAGTTAAATTTTTAATGGAAAATTCAATTTTATTCAATTTGCGTAAATTTTCAATTCCTGATAATTTAACAATTATAAGCAAAAAAAAATATTATGTTTTCAATTTTTAACAGCTGAAAATTTTAATCTTATAAATTGATTTTTAACCCTTAAAAATTCAAAAAATAAATTTTCAAGTAGAAAAAATTCAAGAAAATTAAAAAGTTAAATTTTCCAGTACAGAAAATTCAAGAAAATTCAAATTAAATTTTCCAGTACAGAAAATTCAAGAAAATTAAAAATTAAATTTTCAGTTGTTGAAAATTAAAAAAGAAAAAACATTCAATTTTGAGATACTGAATTTTCTACAGCTCTATTCCGAATTCTTGTAAAATTCAACAAAAAAAAAATTCTACTGCTGAAAATGAAAGCAAAATTGAAAAATTAACCGCTGAAAATTTAATTTTCAATTTTCTTAAATTTACAACTTTTAAATAGTTTTAATTTCGACTGTTTAATTTTAAACTATTGAAAATTAAAGAATTTTAATTTCTTTTAATTTAACTTTTGAAAATTTAATTTACAATTATTAACGGTTAAAAATTTAGTTTTCAAGAATTGAATTTTGAACCCTTAAAAAATAAACAAATATAAAGAAAATCACATTTTCACTCGAAAAGAAAAAAAAATGTTAAAAACTCAACTCAGATTTTTGACAGATTTATAAAAAAAAATCACGTGATTTATCTGATTATTTTAAGTTGATAGTAATTTTTCTATTCAAGATTTATTATCAAGTTTATCAAGAAAAAAATAATATAAAATCTTTCATCTGCATTTCAACATTTAAATTTGTAATTAAAAATTTCATTTTCTTCAATTTACATAAATTTTCAATTGCTAATAATTTAACAATGGGGAGCAAATTAAACATTGTACTGTAAATTTTTAGCAGCTGAAAATTCAAATCTTGAAAATTGATTTTTAACCCTTAAAAATTCCAAAATCAACTTGAAACAATTAAATTTACAATTAAAAATTGTCTTCTATTTTCGTCATTTGAAAATTAATGAAATTTCAGCTTCTGAAAATTGAAGAAATTTGAAAATTTAATTTTCTATTTGTTTTAATTTTCAAGAGCCAAATATTGAATTTACCTAATTATTCAACAATTGAATTTTCGTAAATTTCAACAACTACTGAAAATGAAGAAAAATTAAACATTGGATTTTCAAGAGATGAAATTTTAATATTCATTGTTAAAAATGAACAATTCAATTTTTAGTTTTTGAAAATTGAATAAAATTTAATTGTTGCAAATTGAAGAAAATTAAAATTGAAAATGTCTTTTTCAACACTTGCATTTTTCTTAGTATTAAATTTAAGAAAATTAAAAATTTCATCAGTTTAATTTCAATTATAAATTTATTTCTTATTATTCTGAATATAATATTTAATATTTAATTATAAATAAAAAAGAAATTTTAATTTTCAATTTTATCAAATTCCCAAAAATTGATATTGTAGCTGTTTAAAATTCAATCCATTAGCAGCGGTTATTGAATTTAATCAAATTATTTTTTAAATTCTGCCAAAAATCAGAAGTAATTTTCGCGCCAAAAAAAGCACTTTTTTGTAGGGGTGCCATTTTAGAAAAAAAATTTTGAGCCGCCCTAATATATATAAAAACATAGGCACTAGGCAAACTTATAAGAAGTCGTTTATCTGTACGTGATGTAAATGTGTATATGTTGTACAGAGGATAAGAAAAGCGGCGTCGATCGGAGCAGCACAGTCATTGCCAAAGAACCCGAAGGTAACTTCACAAAAAAAAATTCAATTTTTTATTATAAAATTCTACTTAGATCTAACAGATAGTGAATATTTCGTCGTTTGGCGCCCTTTGTCAATCAATTTTGGTTTTTGTTGCATTCCTTTCCCCGAGAAACGCTGAAACATTTATTGTCATTGATAAACAAAAATAATAATTAATCACCGAACCCATAATTTTTAGAAAAAAGAAAAAAAAATGTAGATCAGCCAGGATTTGAACCAGGAACGCCATTATTCATGGATGGAGCGTCAGCTGATCACGTCATTTGCTGTAGCCCCGGTGGCACGCACCACTCATTAATATTGGCGTTCCCGGTTCGAATCCGGGCCGAGGTTAATTTTTTTCTTGGTTCTCTAAAAATTATTGGACCAGTAATAGGAAAAATTTTGTATTGGAAATTAATAAAAAACCTTTTTCGACAAAATAGCATCAAAAAATTAAAATTTATAATTAAAGAAAAATTGCTTTCAGAAAAGATTACAAGGATTTGATAATTTTCGCAGATAAATTTGTTTTATTTTGCATAAGGCACAATTTTTTAAAATGTTTATTTAATAATTTTACATTAAGTTACGTTAATATGGAAAAATTCGCTTTTCCTTCAATTTTAAAATGTTAAAAATCGACGAAAAGTGGAAATTGAATTTTCAACAGATCAATTTTTTATTTTCTTCAATTTTCTGAAGGTGAAATTTCAACAATTGGAAATTTAATTTTCAATTTTCTTCAATTATTAACAGTTGAAATATTACCTGCTGAAAATAGAAAAATTAATTTTATGTTATTATTTTTCTTCAATTTTCAGTAATTAAACATTGAACATTTAAAACTTAGAAAAAATTTCATTTTTTGAAAATTGAAACATTTTATTTTTCAATTTTCTGAATTTTTCAAAAGTTTAAAAAACAGCTGTAGTAAATAAAACTGCTGGAAATTAAATTTTATATTTTCTTAAATTTTCAACCGTTAAAAATTGAAGAGTTGAAAATTAAATTTTTAATTTTCTTGAACTTGCAAAACTTGAATTTTTATTTTAAAATTCGGTTTACTTCAATTTGAATGAATTCCCAACAGTTAAAAAATCAACTATAGAATTTTAAACTGTAAAAAATTAAGGAAAATTAAATTTTCAATAGATGAATTTTCTTAATTTTTTAAAAATTAAAAATATATTTGATAATCTTCTTGAAATTTGAACTGTGGCAAATGGAAGAGAATTATAAAATTTAGCTGTTAGAAATTCAATTTCAATTCTCCTTCCATTTTCAACAGTTGAAATTTAAATAAAAGTTAATTTTCAGTTTTCCATTTTTAAATTCTTTTCAACTGCTTAAAATTTTATTTGAAATATAAAATGTTGAAAGTTCAATTTCTACCAAATTTAAAAAAAAATTACTATTATCAATCCAAGATTTAAATTTAAATATTTCAATTTTTAAATTTAGAAAATTTATTTAAAAAATTTAATGTTTAACAGATGAATTCCTTTCTGTTTTTAACAATAAAAAATTGAACTGTTAAAAATTTATTTTCTGAATGTTAAACTTTTTGTTGAAAATTTAACTATTTAAAATTTTCTTCAACTTTTAACATTTGAAAAATAAATTATTCAACATGGAAGAGAACTTTATTTTAAACTTTTTAAAATTGAATTTATAACAATTGGATTTTTTTACTGTTAAAAGTTAAATAAAACCAAATAGGAAGTTTCAACACTTAAATTTTCTATTTTCTTTCATTTTTTAAATTCTAGAAAAATTAAACAATTGAGAATTTAAAAAAAAATATCTGTTGAAAATTGAAAATTCAATTTTTAGAAAGTGAATTTGCTTCAGTTTTTAGCTGTTGCAAATTTTTTTTTAAATTATGTTTAGTTAAAATATTGACTGTTGGAAAATCAATTTACTTCAATTATTTAAATGTTTAACAGTTATAAATAAAACTATTGAAAATTAAAAATTTAATTTTCACTACTTCTTGAATTTTAAGAATTCAATTTGCTTTTTTTCAGAACTTTTTAAAATCAATAATAAAATTGTTGAAAATTAAAAATTAAATTTTAATACTTTAATTTTTAACTGTAGAAAATTACTGAAAATTGAATTTTTGACACGTGAATTTTTTTTAATTTTCAGAAGAAAATTAAAACTTTAGTTTCCAGCAGTTGCATTTTCAATTTTCTCACATTTTTAACAGTTCAAAACTTAATTTTCAATTTTCAATTCCAATTAGCCTACATTTTCTTGAATTTGAGAAAGTTGAACATTCATTTTTTTATTGTACAAAATATTTTGTAAAATATAAAATATTTTTCTTTAATTTTCAGCAGTTAAAAATTTAATAAATAAAAATTTCAATCTATTAAAAAAAAGGAATTTAAAAAGTATAAAATTGGTCCTTATTGGCAAAATTTTTTTTTATATTTAAAAAGAAATTGTGCCCTTAAAAATTTATTAAAATTGGGAAATTCCTATAAAAATCTTTGCCGCTTAAATGTTTTCAAACTTTTTGTTTTCAATTTAAAAATCCATAAATTTGTAAAGTTTACATTATAAGCTTTTAAATTTACTAGCTTTTAAGATAAAATTAAATCTTTTTGAATAATACATATTTTAGCATATTGATTCTTGTTTTGAAAATAAGCAAATTTTAAGTTGCAAAACCCCCATTGATTTCAAAATTTTCCTAAACTTGAGGCTTTTAATTTAAAATTTAAACAGTACACAAACTAATAAACATTTGAAAACCTTTCCATCTTGCCAACTTTAAAATTGGACAGTTTCCAATTTCCGTATTGCTTTCAAAATCCTTAGTTTTCAATTTCTATACACAATCAAAATAATTTCTAATTTTTAAACAATTTGGAAAATTTCTTATTTTGAAGCATTCCTAACGTCCAATCCTTCAAAAAAAATTATTTTTTTGAAACCTTGGAAAATATTTGAATTTTGAAAAATCTTCTAAATTTAAATCAATTTTTAAAAATTTTCTAAAACAAAAAAAAGTTCACTTTATTTTTATTTTTATTTTATACGCATTTTGTAATAAAAATCATACCGAAAATACAAAATCTCTAATAATAATCAAATGCGTGTTTCAGCGTTTGCTACTGAGCTTTTTTAAACCGTTTATTTTTCTAATCGCTGTTTGAGATGCACGAAGCTCAAATTGCTCTTTTGAAAAAAAAAAATTTTTTGTAATTTTAAATTACAAAAAAAAGCGTTTTGGAAATATTATGCTTCGAAAATTAGAAAAAGGAAAAAACGATTGACTTTCTTATACCTTCTTCGCATAAATGTGAATTAACATATTCTATTAATATTTGTCCTGAAAATGAAATTAAACAATAATTTTCTCAATATGTAATTTTTTTTTTATTTTCTTAAAGAAATAATAGTTTATTTAATAATTTATTTAAAGTTTATTTAAAAATTTAATAATGTGAATTTTTCCAAATAGGAATAATAATTATCCATTATAATATTTTTTAAGAGAATTGATTTGCCTGAATTTCTCATACAAAATATAAGGGTAGATTAACATAATTCATATTAAAAAAAAAAATTATTATTCAATGTTTAAACAATTATTTATTCCCAAAAAAGTAAAAAATAATGATATTTTCTGATTGGAATGTAATTGTTTGTCATTTTTTCATGAGTAAATTTTTCTAAAAACATTGTGTAATTATTTAAACAATTATTTATTGTCTATTTTATAAATTTTTCTCAAAATTTAGCCAGAGATATCAACTTTCTTTTTAAATTATTATCCTATGCTACTTTTTCTTGAATAATTACATAATTTTGATACATTTCTTTTGATGTTTAAATAAATTTATATTTGTTTAAACAATCTTTATTTTCTCAAGCAGTTTTTTTTCGATAACAAAAAATGATATAAAATAGAACACATACAATTATATTTCTGACTGTATAGTTTGTATAAGGAATACATTAACCACTTTTTAATTGTTTAAACAAAGGTAATTTGTTTAAATAATTACTTTTCCCAAAATTATTTTTATGTGGTATTTTCTGAGTTAAATTGTTTAATTCAGAAAATACGATTTTTAAAATATTGTTGTAAAAATAATTGTTTAACCAAATTATATTTGTTTAAACAATTGAAAAATGCTACGTATATTCTTTTTATATATTTTACGGTCAGACAGATAATTGTATTTTTTCTATTTGATTTTATTTTTTCAGCTATTGAAAAATAACTGTTTGAGCAAATCAAAATTGTTTAAACAAATATAAATTTAAACAAATATAAATGTACAAAAATTATGTAATTATTCAAAAAAGTAGCATAGTATACCCATTTGAAGAAAGTGGACATTTCTGGCATTTTTTATATAAATTTTTAAAATAAACAATGAATAATTGTTTAAATAATTATATAATGTTAAAAAAAATTTATTTTTTTATACAATGACAAGATATTGAATTAAACTAAGAAAAGACGATTATTGTTTACTTTTTTTAAATTAATAATTGTTTAAACAAATGTAATTTGTTTAAATAATTACTTTTCCAAAAATAAGTTTAAAGTAGTATTTTCTGAGTTTAATTTTTTAGCTCGGAAAATGCGATTGTGAAAATATTATTATGAAAATAATTGTTTGAACAATTATGTTTGTTTAAACAATTGAAAAATGCTACATATATTATTTTTATATACTTTACGGTCAGAACGAATTGTATATGTTCTATTTGATTTAATTTTTCCAGTTACTGAAAAATAACTGTTTGAGCAAGTAAAAATTGTTTAAACAAATAGAAATTTATTGAACATTAGAAGAAATGTATAAACATTATGTAAATATTCAAAAAAAGTAGCATAGGATACCCATTTGAAAAAAGTGGACATCTTTGGCATCTTTTTAGAAATTTTAAAAATAAACAATAAATAATTGTTTAAATCATTATATAATGTTAAAAAAAAATGTATTACTCTAGACAATGACAAGATATTGAATTAAACTAAAAAAATACGATTATTTTTTTACTTTTTACTGAGTATGAATAATTGTTTAAACAAATGTATTTTGTTTAAATAATCACTTTTTGAAAAATAAGTTCAAAGTGGTATTTTCTGAGTTTAATTGTTTAATTCAGAAAATACGATTTTTAAAATATTATTGTAAAAATAATTGTTTAAACAAATTATATTTGTTATAATATTTAAAAAAATTTATTACTCCAAACAATGACAAGATATAGAATTAAACTACAAAAATACGATTATTTTTTTACTTTTTGTTGGGAATAAATAATTGTTTAAACAATTGAAAATTGTTTAAAAATTTATCCCTGAAAAGTCTCTCCTACAATGCAGAATTTAAATCCCGCTTTTTGCGTGGAAGATTAATTTTTTGTTTCTTGGAAGAAACATTTTGGAAATTTCGCCGGATCGATAAAACTGATCTTCTGTTTTCATAAATCTTTTAAAAATGTCGAATAAATTATTATAATCAACGTCTTTATTTCCAAACAGTTTTATTATGTGTGCAAGAGAAGCAAAGTTAAATTTGGATTAGTGTTGTCATAAACTAACACACGCAGTTTCTTGTTTATGAAGCTAACCAACCAAATTACATCTGTTCTAAATTGAATGGGATATTTTTCCTACATTCTGAATCATTAGGATTTTACTGTTCATCAGTCAAAATTAAAAATCTCTATTTATTCAAATCAGTGACCCATTTCTGATTCGAATTTAGATAGATAAAAAGAAAACTTTATAAAAATGTAGAATTAAATGATAAATTTATTAAAATTTTTCAACTTTATTTATCCCTAAAATTAAAAATATAAATTAGTAAAAAATCCATTGAGTAAGAAATTTTTAAATATTTGATTTTTCAAGTTATTGATATAATTATTAATAATTTTTAAACTCGAGCGTTTAAAATTGTAAAAAATTAAAATTTATTTCTAAAAAAATATCCCTCTCCTTCACTCTGTGGGGAACCGATTGCGGGTCGAGTGGCCTTACCACTAAGCTACTGGAGTGATCGAAGATCGTTTCTTTTATATTCAAAAAATTTCTTTTAAAAAAATCTGTATTTATTTAAATCAGTGTCAGTGAATTTATTTGATGAATTTATTAAAATTTATCATCATTATTTATCCCGAAAATTAAAAATATAAATTATTCAAAAATCCATTGAGTAACCAATTTTTAATTTTTCGATTTTTTAAATTATTGATATAATTATTAATAATATTGAAACTAAAGCGTTTAAAATAAAAAAAATTAAAATTGATTTCTGAAAAAATATCCCTATCCTTCACTCTGTAGGGAATCGTACCACAGGTCTACCAATTGCCGGTCGGGTGGCCTTACCACTAAGCTACTTGAATGATCGAAGATCATTTCTTTTATCTTAAAAAAATATCTTTGAAAAATCTTAATTTATTCAAATTAGCGACCCATTTCTGATTCGAATTTAGATAGAGAAAAAGGAGACTTTATTAAAAATATAGAATTTATTAAAATTTATCAACATTATTTAATTAAATTGCTGTGAATGCAAGCACGCATTTACTTCTCTGGCTTTTTATTCCCTAAAATTAAAAATATAAATTATTCAAAAATCCATTGAGTAAAAAAGTTTTAAATATTCGATTTTTCAAATTATTGTTGTAATTATTAATAATTTTTAAACTAAAGCGTTTAAAATTTAAAAAAATTAAAATTTATTTGTGAAAAAATATCCCTCACCTTTACTTTGTGGGGAATCGAACCACAGGTCTACCGATTCCCGTTCAGGTGGCCTTACCACTAAGCTACTACATTAAATTTGATTGTGACATTGAATTTTTCACCGAAACCTTAAAAATTTCAATTATTTTAATTGAATTCAAGTCTTTTAAAAATAAACAATTTCCAAATTCTTAACAATATTTTTAAAAAATTGACCAAGAATTTTCATTGCCTATTTAAAAGTTAGGAAAAGAAAAAATCAAAAAATTATTCAATTACTAAAGTATAAATTTCGAATGATTTAATCTTAATATATTTTGAATTTAAACAATATACATTTTTTAGTTTTTAATTTCAAATCGATATCAAATATTTTTCAAATTTGGATAATTAATTTTTTTTTTGTTTTTTAAATCGCCAACTGAAATTTAGACAATTTAAAGATATAAAATTAAGAATTAATGAAATAATACAAAACAAGATGGTTAAATATGATTCCATTGTTTAAATATTAAAATTTGAAGTCTTATTAATTTTATTTCTTTTTTAAGTTGAGTTTGAAATGTTCAACATTTTGAAATAAAAATAAAATAATTTTCAATTCCTAGTTCTAAAATCTTTTTATTTTTTAAAAATAAATTTAAAAAATTATTATTTTAAATTTTCATTGTTTTTAATTAATTCTGGAGGTATTTAATTTAAAATGTTTTAATTGTAAATCGTTTAAACTGAAGAATTTCAAAATAAAAAAAAAAGTAATTTTTATTTCCTAGTTCTAAAATCTTTTTATTTTTTAAAAATAAATTTAAAAAATGAATATTTTAAATTTTCATTGTTTTTAATTAATTCTGGAGGTACTTAATTTAAAATGTTTTAATTTGAAATCCTTTAAACTGAAGAATTTCGAAATAAAAATAAAGTAATTTTCAATTCCTAGTTCTAAAATCTTTTTATTTTTTAAAAATGAATTAAAAAAATTAATATTTTGAATTTTCATTGTTTTTTAATTTATTCTAGTGGTACCTAATTTAAAATGTTTTAATTTTAAATTCTTGAAACTGAAGAATTTCGAAATAAAAATAAAGTAATTTTCAATTCCTAGTTCTAAAATCTTTTTATTTTTTAAAGATGAATTTAAAAAATTAATATTTTAAATTTGTATTGTTTTTAATTAATTCTGGAGGTACTTAATTTAAAATGTTTTAATTTGAAATCCTTTAAACTGAAGAATTTCAAAATAAAAATAAAATAATTTTCAATTCCTAATTCTAAAATCTTTTTATTTTTTAAAAATGAATTTAAAAAATTAATTTTTTGAATTTTCATTGTTTTTTAATTTATTCTAGTGGTACCTAATTTAAAATGTTTTAATTGTAAATTC
>JAAAKG020023234.1:0-20152 GCA_010014905.2 Druon quercuslanigerum | reverse complement strand
TGGGTGGGGGCGTATGGTGGCGGTGGGGTGGGTAGGAGGGGGGGGGGGAAGAAGGTTGAGGGTGGATATTGGGGGTTGGAGGTAGATAGGGAGTGGTGTATAGGTTTATGGGTTCCGCGACCAGGTCGCGACCATCTCGCGTCTGGCGCTCGGCTAGATTTTAGATGCTGCACCGACTCCGGGCGTGCAAGAGGTGAGGGTGGTGGGGCCGTAAAAATTTTACTGCGAATTGTCTGCAGACACAGACCCCGGGAACGTTTTATGTGGCCGGGAAAAATAGGAAACTCCCCGGGAAAAGCGAAGAAAAACCAGTCTGGGTCAGATGACTTGCGCTCCATTTGGGTCAGCGATCTTTTGCTTCGCCTGATAACCACTTCGCCGCCACTCGTGACTTTTAACTACCGATAATAAAAAAAAAGCTAGACGAGATGGCATTTTAGGGGCTGGTAGTTAAAATGCTCTTATCTGATTATTGGCCGAGGCGAGCAAACTTTTTAATCCAGTCTTGTGTGCGAATCTTTGGAAAATACAGACTTTACAGTCCTAAATAACATCTCAAAATAGAAATAGGGGAAATAGGGCAATACATTTTTTTTTTAATCAAATTAATTTATAGGATGAATATTGCATTTAATATAAAATGCTTTCAAAACTTAAACAATTTTCCCTGGCAATTAATATTGAAGTATCGGCATTTCAATTTTGTAATAATTTGAACATCAAAAATTCAGAACAGTGACGAATATTCAAAAAAAGGTTAAATTTTGTACGAAAAAGATGACTTTAACAAAACGGCTCAAAGTGCAACAAAATAATTAAATTTTCAATATAAAAGATGATTTTTTAAACATATTATTAAATTTTAGAACACCAAAGATGAATTTTTTATCCAAAAAGGATTATTTTTCGGTTTAAATACACGAATTTTCTACAAATCAGTCGAATTTTTTCACAAAAAAAAGATGAATTAAAAAATACTTTAACTTTAAACAAAGATGATTATTTAACGAAAACTGTTAAATTTTTCAACAAAATTAAAAAAAAATTACACTTCAATCATGAACAGTTATATTTTCAAACAAATAATTGACTTTTTTAGAAGACAGATAATTTTTAACTTTAAAAAGGAATTTTCAATTTCAAGTGTTTCGACAAAAAAAATGACTATTTAAACAAAAATGTTGATTTTTTTTGTTATTTTTAAAACAAATAGTTTAATTTTGAACAAACTAGTTGAATTCTTAACAAAATTGTTAAAATTTTTACAAAATACTTGAAATTTAAATTTTTAATCAAATATTTGAATTGTTGACAAAATAATTAAATTTAAAGCAAAATAATCCATTTTACAATAAGAATAGTTAAACTAGTCAAATTTTCAACCAACTAATTAAATTTTCAATTAAAAAAGGTGATTTTTTAAACAAATTGTTAAATTTTAAAACACCAAAGATGAATTTTTAATCCAAAAAGGATTATTTTTCGGTTTAAATAGACGAATTTTCTACAAATCAGTCGAATATTTTTACAAAAAAAGATGAATTAACAAATGTACTTTAACTTTAAACAAAATAATCAAATTACCAATAAAGTACTTAAATTTTTAAACAAATTATCGAATTTTTAACCTACAAAGATGATTATTTGACAAAAAAGTTAAATTTTGCCACAAAATTCAAAGAAACAAAATTATACTTCAATCCTTAACAGTTACATTTTCAACCAAATAATTGACTTTTTTAGAAGACAGATCATTTTTAACCTACAGAAAAAATGACTATTTTAACAAAACTGTTAAGTTTTAAACAAAATAGTTCAATTTTGAACAAACTAGTTGAATTCATAATAAAATTGTTGACATTTTCACAAAATATTTGATAAAATATTTGAATTGTTGACAAAATAATTAAATTGAAAGCAAAACAATCCATTTTACAATAAGAATAGTTGAATGTTAAATTAGTGAAATTTTCAACAAAACAGTTAAAATTTTACCCAATTGTTGAATTTTTAGTCTCGAAAAATTTATTTTCGACCAAAAAAGATAAATTTTTAACAAAATAATTACATCCTAAATAAAAAAGTGAAATTAAAAAAAACATATAAAAAAGAATAAACTTTATAAAAAAAAAAATTGGAATTTAAACCAAATAATTGGATTTTTTAGAAGACAGATAATTTTTAACCTACAGAAATAAATTTTCCATTTCAAGTGTTTCGACGAAAAAATATGACTCTTTTAATAAAACTGTTAAATTTTAAACAAATTAGTTTAATTTTGAACAAAATACTTGAAATTTAAATTTTTAATCAAATATTTGAATTGTTGACAAAATAATTAAATTTAAAGCAAAACAATCCATTTTACTATAAGAATAGTTGAATGTTAAATTAGTGAAATTTTCAACAAAACAGTTAAAATTTTACCCAATTGTTGAATTTTTAGTCTCGAAAAATTTATTTTCGACCAAAAAAGATAAATTTTTAACAAAATAATTACATCCTAAATAAAAAAGTGAAATTAAAAAAAACATATAAAAAAGAATAAACTTTATAAAAAAAAAAATTGGAATTTAAACCAAATAATTGGATTTTTTAGAAGACAGATAATTTTTAACCTACAGAAATAAATTTTCCATTTCAAGTGTTTCGACGAAAAAATATGACTCTTTTAATAAAACTGTTAAATTTTAAACAAATTAGTTTAATTTTGAACAAAATACTTGAAATTTAAATTTTTAATCAAATATTTGAATTGTTGACAAAATAATTAAATTTAAAGCAAAATAATCCATTTTACAATAAGAACAGTTGAATGCTAAATTAGTAAAATTTTCAAGAAAACAGTTGAAATTTTACCTAACTGTTGAGTTTTTAGCCTAGACAAATTTATTTTTGACTAAAAAAGATAAATTTTTAGCAAAAATATTACATTTCAAATAAAACAGTGAAATTAAAAAAAAATATATATAAAAAAGAAAAAAAAAAACTTTATCAAAAAAGTTGGAATTTAAACCAAATAATAGGATTTTTTAGAAGAAACTTGAATTTTCAAACCTAAAAAAAAACGACTTTTCTTTCTAAATGGACGAAAATTCAACCAGAGTTGGATTTCTTAACCAAATTGTTTCGTATTCAACCTAAGAGGATGAATTTTTTTAAATATTTAATAATGTTGATTTATATTTCGGTCCAAACAGATGAATGTTTTACAAAATGTTGATTTTTTTACCCAAAATGATGGCTCTTTAACAAAAAAAGACATGCATTTAAAAAAAAATGTAATTATAAATAAAATTTTTTGATTGTTCAATAAAAGTTAGAATTTGTAGCAAAATAATTAATTTTTAATAAAATAGTTGCATTTTTAACCGAATACTTGAAATTTTTATCTACACAGACAATTTTTAACAAAAAAGATTAGTTTTTTAATTCAAAAAAGTCAACTTTTCAATCAAACAGTTGCATTTTTAGCCAAAAAACACGAAAAGTCTGCCAAAAGAGACGAATTTCCAAATAAAACTGAATTTTTAATAAAAGAATGAAATTTTCAACTAAAAAGTATGAATTCGTAAAGAAAATAGAATAGGTAATACGAGAACTAAAAAAGACTTCAATTTTTAATAAAAAAGTCAAAAATAGTTGAATTTAACACAAAAAGACGAATATTTCGACAAAATAGTTTAATGTTTAGTTTAGTCCAAAAAGATTGCTTTTTCCACACATTAGTTTTTTTTTATCAAAACAATTAAATTTGTAAGTAGTAGACTTTTCAACTGAAAATAATTAATTTTCGACTAAAAACAGGTAGATTTTCTTATTCGATTCTACTAATTCAGTTAAGCGGAAAAAAAGAAAAAAACGTTTAACATTTTTTTGAAAACAGGGGAAAAAGAGGAATTCTTTTAAAAAAGGAGAAATGGAAACAGAGGAAAGAGTGTGAAGTCTAAAAAAAAAAAAGATACTTGTTTGGGGAAGGTGGAATTTTTTTTTAAATTCAAGTGCAAGGTTTTTGAAACGAACAATCCGGGCGCATTAATTTTAATTTTTTTTTTTAAATTTGCGCGCTTTGAGCCATAGAAAAATAAAATATCACCAAAGTTAATTAATTGGATATCGAGCAAGTCAAAGTAACAGCGTATTTATTTTCAATCCTTTCTTCCTGCAAAACTCATCAGCGTTTCCCTTTTTCAGTCGTGGATTTTCCTCGACAAAGTCCGTGAAAAGCGACCGTTCATTAGCGAAACCTTCCGGTATCGGTTTCTATTTTTCGGCGGTCGATCACGTAATTCAATGTAGTCCGCATTCGAGAATAAAAATACTAATTCTTTCCAAAAATCACTTTTACCTTGACTAAGTCAGGTTTATTATTAATTTTTTATCAAATTATTAAAATTAATAATTAATTCAAACTTTCAGGTCGAAATGACATTACTTTGGAGAAATAATTTGTCAAGAAAAAAAAAATCTAACTCAGTCGGGATTCAAACCGGGAACGCCACTTACGCTATCAAGACCTCAGAAGATCTTTTTTTATTCTTCTCAGCTGAAAATAAAAATTTTTAAACTCGGTAATGAACATCTTTAAATTGTAATAAAATAACATCTTCCAAAAATAAATTAAAACAAGAAAAGATCTGTTGAGGTCTCGATGACGTAATTGGTTAACGCTCCACTTATGGATAGTGGTTTTCCCGGTTCGAATCCTGGCGGAGGCAGATTTTTTTATTTTATTTCTTTCATATTTTTCTTGTCAGCTCGACTTCTGTGACCAGTTTGGGCTCTAATTACTTCCCTGTGTCCATTTTAAATCATTTCGTTTCGCACCCTAATATTTTAATCTTAACGACCTTTGCTTAAGAAGCGGACGCGATAATTTTCGTCAAGTTGACCGACATTCCCGAAACAAGGAGGGCCTTCGATCTTTCATCTGGAATCCCTTTGCGTGGGAATCAGGAACATATGTGTAATCACATGCGTATGGGGAATTGGTTTTAGTTAGGCGCTAGGGTGATACCGTGGCAAGTCAAGATTAGAGTTTTGACAGATTTAGAATGTTCCGAGTTCAAGTGTCTTTCACATGTTTCGACCCATAATATTTTTCATAACCACATCAAAGAGTGCCCGCAAAACTTGATTATCAAAATTCCTTCCTTCACTTTTTCCTGGCCAATTTTTCCATCATTTTAATAAAGCAACAATTTTATCATTACAATTTTAAAACTAAATATTTATTTCAACTAAAAACAAAAAATTTGCACTGTAAAAGTTGAATCTTTATTACAAAAAGGCTGAATATTTAAAAAAAATGTTTAAATTTTCGACCAAAAAAGATCAGTTTTCAACAAAACACTACTCTTGAATTTTGAAAAAATTGTTGAATTTTCAATCGATGAATTTTTAACAGAACACTTGAACTTTCGATAAATTTAAATTTTCAACAAAATAGTTAAACTTCAAACAAAAAATTTTAATCATTAACCAAATAAAAAATTTAATTTGACAGAAAAACACCAAATTTAACAAAATAGTCTAATTTTCAACTAAAGAGATTAATTTTCAATAAATTAAGATTTTTCTGTCAAAAAAGAAAAACAACTTTTGCACATTTTTGGACTTTTTAGCAAAAAAAAGCATTTTCTGTAAAACAGTTTACTTTTCAACTCGGAAAGATGAATTAAAAATATAATTAATTTTCTAACAAACAGTTACACTTTTGTATCAGAAAGAGAAAATTTTAAATCAATAAGATATATTTTCTAACAAAAAAGATGAGTTTTCAACTAAAAAAAAATATTCAATGAGATTCAAATAGTTCAATTTTTAAATTTAAAAAAACGAATTTTCAACAAATGATGTAATAACTGATAATTTAACAAAAAAATTAGTTTTAAATCAAAAACAGTTAAATTCAACCAAAAGGCCGAATATTTAAAAAAAAAGTGTAAATTCTCGACCAAAAAAGATGACTATAACGAAGCAGTTAAAATTTTTAACAAAATTACAAAGTTCTTAATAAAATGTTTGACTTTTTAAGAAAATACTACTATTTTCATGAATAAAATTAAATTATCAACAAAATAATTAAATGTTTAAAAATACTCTTGAATTTTGAATTAAAATTGTTGAATTTTCAATCGATGAATTTTTAACAAAACACTTGCACTTTAACGATAAAATTAACTTTCCAACAAAATACTTAAACATTAAACCAAAAACTTTTATTTCTTATCCAAATAAAAAATTTAATTTGACTAAAAAATTGGAAATTTAAACAAAAGAGATGAATTTTCAATAAAAAAAGATTTTTCAGTCAAAGAAGAAGAAAAAACTTTTCCAAATTGTTGGATATTTTAGCAAAAAATTGCATTTTCTGTGAAACAGTTGAATTTTCAACTCGGAAATATGAATTAAAAATATAGTTAATTTTCTGCCAAATAGTTACACAGTTTGTATAAGAAAGAGTAAATTTAAAATCAATGAAAAATATTTTCTACCAAAAAAGACGAATTTTAAACTGAAAAAATTAATTTTCAACCGAAAAAAAACTAATTTTTGATGAAAGAGATTCAAATGGTTCAATTTTTTAATTTAAAAAAGTGAATTTTTTAACAAATGATTTAATGAGTAAAATTTAACCAAAAAAATTACTTTTATATCTAAAACAGTTGAATTCAACCAAAAGGCAGAATATTAAAAAAAAAGTTTAAATTCTCGACCAAAAAAGATTAATTTAACCAGGCAGTTAAGTTTTCAAAAAAATTACAAAGTTCTTAAGAAAATGTTTGACTTTTCAACAAAACACTACTATTTTTAAGAACAAAATTAAATTATCAACAATATAATGAAATGTTAAAAAATACTATTGAATTTTGAAAAATTTGTTGAATTTTCAATCTATGAATTTTTAACAGAACACTTGAACTTCTAACAAAATAATTACATTTTTCATAAAATAGTTGAGTTTTCAAAAAAACTAGAATTTTCAACAAAATATTTAAATTTTCAACCAAAAAGTTACATTTTGCACAACATTTTTTTATTTTCAACCTACAAAGATGAATTTTTAACAAAACACTTGAGCTTTCGATAAAATTCAATTTTTAACAAAATCACTAAATTCTTAGTAAAATAGTTGAATTTTTAAGAAAGCACTTTAATTTTCAAGAAAATAGTTAAACTTTAAAAAAATAATTTGAATTCTTAACCAAATAAAAAATTTAATTTGACCAAAAAACACGAAATTTAAACAAAGTAGTCCAATTTTTCACTAAAGAAAAAAATTTTCAATAAATAAAGATTTTTCAGTCAAAAAAGAAAAAAAAACTTTTGCAAATTGTTGGACTTTTCAGCACAAAAAAATAAATTTTCTGTATAAGAAAGAAGAAATTTTAAATCAATAAGATATATTTTCTACCAAAGAAGACGAATTTTCAACTAAAAAAATTAATTTTCAACTGAACAAAAAAAAAACTAATTTTTCAATCAAAGAGATTAATTCGCAACTAAAGTGATGAATCTTTAACAACAAAATTAAATTTTAACAAATTGGTTGAAGTTTCAAACAAATAGTTTTATTTTTTAATTTAAAAAAATGAGTTCTCAACGAATAATTTAATAATTGATATTTTAACAAAACATAATTAGTTTTAAATAAAAAACAGTTGAATTCGACCAAAAGGACGAATTTTAAAAAAATCAGTTGAATTTCCAACCAAAGAAGATAAGGGTTCCACTAAACAGTTTAATTTTTATCGAAAAAATATCAAAATTTCCACTAAAACATATACCATTTTACACGAAAAGCACGAATTAAAAATAACGTTAAATTTTTAACCAAGAAAGATTTCAGTTGCACTTTTAATACCAAAATATGAATTTTGAACAAAAAGTTTATTTCCTATCAAAACAGTTGAACTTTCAACCTACAAAGACAAATTTTGAAAACAAAAGTTGAATTTTCAATAAAAAAAGGAATGACTTTTTGAAAAAATTGTTGATTTTTCTACCTAATAATAAAAATTTTAACCACACATACAATTAACAGCAGAAAGCAACTACAAAAAAGAGAAAAAGAAATACTCATTTGAGCAAAAAGTGACAATTTAGTATCGACTAATGGTCGTGCGGTCTTGCAGACCGCACATCATTCTGTGTAACTTCCGGCCCATGTTAGTGTAAAAGTGTTAAATCCCGTCCATACTTGAATGTTAATATTTAACGACCAAAATATTTAAATAAATTATTCAACCTGTAAATTTTCCATTTTGCAAGGTCGTTGAATGATCAAATTTCAACTTTCTAAATTGACTTTTTCAAAATATTGACTCTCGGATTCCCAATTCAACGATCAAGTATCTCGACCTAAAAGACTTGCTAGAAATCGACCGGCTTTGTCAGAAAGCACTTCAAGTCTCTTATAGGTACTTCTCAAATTGTCAATGTGTGGTAACTCTATCTACGACATGGTTATACCTTTGTTCTTTGTATGCGGAAGAAGCATCGCGGCGTAGAATTTTTAATGGTGATACTTCAGGAAAAGAAAGAAGACGTCAGAAAATATTTTTAAGCAAAATAAGTCTGAGCAAACTATTCGGAATATGCAAATAAAACTAAAGACAACCTTTTGGCGATTAATTTTCATTAATAGTGACATTAGAGGGGGAAAAAATTAATAATAATATGCATAAAAAAAGGGACAAAGATAAAGAGTTTAGGTAAAGAGGATTGGTCATGGCAAGGAAAAGAAAAGTTTAGAGAAAAGGTTAGAAATAACAAAATGGGTGAGGAAAATGTGGACGAGGAGATGGAAAAAATGATAGAAGAAGTAAAAAGAGGATTAAGGTACACAAACAAAAATTAAGTTAGTAAAGAGAGGAATAGAAGTGGATGGAATGAGGAGTGTAAAGAGAAAAAGAATGAGGGCAGAAATGAATTAAGAAAGTGGAAAAAAGAAAAAAATAATGGGGAAGAATATAAGAGAAAAAAGAAAGAGTATTCTGAGTTGTGTGATCAAAAGAAAGAGGAAGAGAATAAAAGGTTTGAGGAAGAGGTGGAGAAAGCTAGGACGGAAGAAGAGATATGGAAGGTAGTAAATAGAGAAAGAAGAAGAAAAAGAGTAAACCAAGATATTGAAATGGTAGAATGGAAGGGAGGAAAATATGGTAGAGAAGGAGGTGAGGAAGAGGACATAACAAGGGAAGAAATAGTCAAGGTGTTAGGAATAATGAAGGATGGAAAGGCACCTGGTATAGGCGAGATTCCACATGAAGTATGGAAATATGGAGGGACAGAACTAGGGGAATGGGCATGGATAATGTGTAATCGAATATGGAGAGGAGAGGGGTGGCCAACACTGTATAAAGTATATGTAACTGTTTTGTCGGAGAAGATTGAAGAAAGAAGTAGAGGAAAAAAAGATAGAGCCACCGAATCAGATAGGGTTTAGAAAAGGAATGGGGGTGATGGACAACATATATATTCTGAACTATCTAGTAAATAAGAGGATTAAAAGAGAAAAAGGGGCAATGATAAGGATAAGGATAAGATTAATAAAGAGAGGGTCGAAAATTTTTAGAGAGACAAAAATCAGGGTAAAGGTAGGGGATCAAGTAGGAGATAGTTTCTGGTTAGTGAGAGGAGTGAGACAAGGATGTCCTCTAAGCCCGCTTTTATTTAATATATTAATATCAGACTCGGAAGAAGAAATGAGGAGAAAAGGTTGGAGAGGAGTTAGGATAGGGATGGAAAGGATATATACCCTGGCATACGCAGACGAGGTAGTGTTGATGGCAGAGGATGAAGAAGGGATGGTGGGCTTGATTACAGGATTAGAGAAAAACTTGATGGGAAAAAGATGAATTTAAATGTAGAAAAGACAAAGATAATGAGGTTTATAAAAGGACGGGAAGACAAAAAGAATGGACGGGGAGATAGAAAGGTATAAAGATAGAAGAAGTGAAGGAGTTTATACATTTGGGATATATTTTACAAAAGAATGGAGACCATAGAGTTCATATAAGAGAAGGGGAGAGAGAAGGTAAACTAGAATAGCAAGATTTAGATTGGGAAAGGAGGTAAGAGAGGAAAAGTATTGGGAAAAGGAAGAGAACAGAAAGTGTAGAATATGTGAGTGGGAGGAGGAAACATGGGAGCACGGATGAGAATGATGTAGAAGAGGAATGGAAGATAAAAGAAGCTGGCAAGATAATATGGTTAAGATTCCATGGGAGGATGGATTAGGAGAAGAATGGATGAAGGAGTTGGAGGGCACTAGGAGAGCTAATGAGAGTGAATGAAAGAATGCATGTGAAAAAATGGTAAGTTGGAGGACAAAAAAAGTGGAAGAATAAGGGAAAAAAAGTTCAACAAAATAATTAAATCTTAATTAAAATAGTTTAATTCTTAACCAAATAGTTGAATTTTTGACCTAAGATGATACATTTTCAACCAAATAGTAGAATTACAAAAAATTCATTATTAACTGAAAAAATGCATTTACAGTCAAATAATTGAATTTTTAAGCCAAATGGATAAATTTTCAACAAGATATTTGAATTTTCAAACTATCCCAAAACACGAATGTTCAAAAAAATAATTAAATTTTGCGACCAAAAATAATAAATTTATGAATCTTCAACAAACTAGAAAACATTAATTCTCAACGAAAAATATAATAGTTGATATTTCAACCAAAAAATATTTTAATTTTTAATAAAAAACAGTTGAATTCTACCAAAAAAAATATGATTTTTCAACAACAAAATTTGAATTTTTAAGCCAAAGGACGAATTTTCTAGAAACCCGTTCAACTGTGAACCCGAAAATATTAATTCTCCACAAAATTGTTAATTTTTAAATAAATAGAATTTCTAACTCAAAACTACAAATTTTCAACAAAGAATTGTATAGTTAAATTTGAATTTTAAAAAGTGATTTTCAACTAAAAACAAAACCAGTTAGTTGAATTTAGTTGAAATAGTTGAATTTTTAATCGAGAGGTTTAATTTTCTAATGAAAAAGTGGAATTTACTGAAAAATACATCAATATTCCACCAAGTAGTTGAATTTTCACCTAAAAACAATTAATTTTCAACCAAAAATGAAACACTTAAACTTCTTGTCAACAAAATTAATTTCTAAAGAAAGAACATACGAATTTTTAACAAAAAAGTGAATTTTGTAAACAAATAGTTTAATTTTAAACTAAAAAAATCATCTTTCAACAAAAAATGGAAAAGTTAAATTTGCAGTTAAAAAAATGATTATCTATTAAAAAACGAATTTTCAACAAAAAAGTTAAATTTTCAACCAAAGAAATGGATTTTTAACTAATAAAATTAATTTTGAAGTTTCTATTAAAAAAGTTTTCAAACAAAAATATAATAATTATATTTTTAGCTCAAAAAAGTTTTTTCCAAGAAAAAAAACTAATTTTTAATAAAGTAGTTAAAGCTGGAATAAACAAAAAAATAATTTTTAACAAATTAGTTCAACTTTCAACCAAGTGCAAGTAGTTGAATTTACAATGAAAAAGATGAATTTTTAATGAAAAATTTGATAGTTGAATTTTTAATTAAAAAATCAATTTTGATCAATTTTCTTATTGTTTCTATTATTTCAGTTCAAGAAATGTGTTATTCGGCCTGCATTGTTTGCAAAATTTATTTTTTTATTTAAAATTGTGTTATTGCAATTGAGTACTAAATTGATTTAAATCAAGCCAAAATAGTTATTTTCAACCTTTTTTTTTCACATCCTTTTTTCACATCCTTTTCAAGGATGACACAGCACTCACTTATCCGTGCAATATTTGCTTCGGAAGTGATTAAAGTTTTTAAAAAATCACATTCTTCATATGCAAAAAAAATAGGTAAAAATGAATATTTTCACTTGATTAAAATAAATTTAAGAGTCAACAAAATACAAACATTTAAATGACAAAGAAAAAACTGGCAAAAAATGACGACAGCAAGAATCGAAACCCGAATTTCCGCTTGCGAACTCGAGGCTTTGCTGCCTAATTTAACACGATTACAAACCTCCGATTTTGAACGACAACGCGAAATATCTAAGTATCCCGTGTTCTTGTTTAACACGTTCGTTCCGCCACATCGTTTTGGCACAGGTCGCTGATCAATCACTCTAGCAATCACCCCAGGGGAAGAGCTTCACAAAGTCATCAGATTAAGAGATCGCACAAAAAAACGCACTGATCGATAATTCCATGCTAAGATCAATCCAAATATAGTAGAATGAGTAAAATTAGAGCTACCCGACATTTTGAGAACACTTGTCTCCCACACATCTTCAAGTCACCACATGTTGCCTAAACCCGAATGATCTAACTCTTAGTCGTAAAAGAGACAAGGGATAAAATAAAAAGGAAGAAACAGAGCTGGAACTATCACATAGTTTAGACTTTAGAGTTTAGAGTTTAGAATTTAGAGTTGAGACTTTAGAAATAGAGGGGTTGAATTTCTGTGGGTGAGGGCATTAGGGTTACAGTTGGTGCCGATAACATATGCTAGCTTTGGCAGCATGACTTTTACGATTGAAGATAAATACCCTCCCTGTGCGTTCCACTTTCCCTGAGAACTTAGGTGTGATAGTAAATCTTATAAGTCAAAAATTATGACCGGAAACCTGGAAAAACTGAGGCACTCAAAATTAAAAAAAAAGATTTTTAGTAACTAAAAACTATTTCAAGTTGCGATTAATTGTTTCAATTCGATTCGGTAAACAATTGTGAAAAAACCTTAGGTAGTAGTTCCAATCAGGAAAAAAACCCTTTGTTAACAGTGCCCCTGTTCCAGTAAGAAAAAATGTTAATTTTCACAAATTCACCCATAAAATATTCATTTTTCTTAATTCCTCTGTTCCAAATAAAAAAAGTCCGAACTGTCCGGTTTTAATCAGAAGTAAACAGATTACTTAAACATTGGCCAGAAATTGATAAGATAAAAATCCTTTCTTGAAATTTCACCCGCTCCAATCAGAAAAAAATTTATATTTCGAAAATCCCCTGTTCCAAACAGAAAAAATTAATTTTTTCAAATTTACCCATTCCGATCAGGAAGAAAACCCTTTCTTCACATTGCCCCCGTTCCAGTAAGAAAAAAAGGTTCATTTTTGTAAATTCACCCATAATATATTAATTTTTCTTAATTCCTCTGTTCCAAGCAAAAAAAAAGTCCGAACTGTCCGGTTCTACTTAGAAGTAAAGACATTATTTAAAAATTGACCAGAAATCGATAACATAAAAATTTTTTCCCCAAATTTCACCCGCTCCAATCAGAAAAAAATTCATATTTCAAAATTCCCCTGTTCCAAACAGAAAAAAATCCATTTTTTCAAATTTACACGTTCCGATCAGGAAGAAAACCCTTTGTTCACAATTCCCCCGTTCCAGTAAGAAAAAATGTTCATTTTTGCAAATTGACCCATAAGATATTCATTTTTCTTAATTCCTCTGTTCCAAGCAAAGAAAAGTCCGAACTGTCCGATTCTAATCAGAAGTAAACACATTATTTAAAAATTGACCAGAAATTGATAAGATAAAAATTCTTTCTTTAAATTTCACCCGCTCCAATCAGAACAAAATTCTTATTTCGAAATTTCCCTGTTCCAAACAGAAAAAAAATTAATTTTTTCAAATTTACCCGTTCCGATCAGGAAGAAAACCCTTTGTTCACAATCCCCCCGCTCCAGTAAGAAAAAAAGGTTCATTTTTGCAAATTCACCCATAAAATATTCATTTTTCTTAATTTCTCTGTTCCAAGCAAAAAAAGTCCATTTTTTCAAATTTACCTGTACCAAGCAGAAAAAAATATTAATATTCAAAATTCCACGGCTTCAATAATAAAAAAATTAATTTGTCCAAATTCACCCTTTCCAATCCATTTCAATCATTTTTATAAGCGATCCTGCTAACCATAAATAAACCCATTTTTCAAAAATTGATCAGAAATTCATCAGAAAAAAGTCTTTTTTCACAATTTACCTGCCCCATCAGAAAAAAATATCCATCCTTAAAAACTCATCTGCTCCATTAAAAAAAATTAATATTTACAATTGTCCCGTTTCAATAAAAAAAATTCATTTTTCCAAATTCTTCTGCTCTATTCAGAAAAAAAATTCATATTTCGAAATTTTCACTTTCCAAAAAGAAAAAAACAACATATTTTTAAAATGCATTAATGCACCCGCTTCAGTCAGAAAAAAATCGTATTTCGAAACTTTCCTGTTGCAGTAAAAAAACAATTCATTTTGCCAAAATCACCCATTCCATTTATAAAAATATCCGATACTGACGAAAAGTTATTATGCTTTATTGAAAATAAAAATTTCTAATGACTTTTCGAAATCAAAAATAGTCCCACAGTGTATTAAATAATAATAAAAAAATATATAGCTTTTTTCAAGTCGGAATTCTGTCATATGAGCCAAAATTACACTTTTTAGGATGTATTTTATTTTTATAACAAAATTTTGTTTATAGTTTTATTTGAGACACGTCTTTAGTTGCAATGGACGAACGCGCAATAATTTCCTCATATCACGAAACAACATTTTCTAGGAAAAAATTATTTTGAGGTCTAAGCAAATTATAGTTTGTTATTAAAAGTAATAAAATTTTTAAAAATGTAATTTCTCTCATTTTCAAAAAAATTTAATTGAATCAAAGGGATAATTTTCAAATTTAAATTGTTTATCAGTCTTAATACCAAAAAATGCAACTTAAAAAAATTGCCAATATTTTTTTACAAATAGGAAAAATGTTATAAATTTTGAAAATTGAAAAATATTTTGACCACAATGATTGGAACCTCAATAAACGGTGTGACTTGAAAATCAGTTTTTGAAAATTTGACTTTTTAACACACCATTTTGTAGAAAATTTCATGGCGCATCTTTTTTCTCCCGACAAAAAAGTTGTATCTTTTACCGATTCTGTAAAAAATCAAAAAAACTTCATTGTTCAGACCAGTAAATTTACTAAATATTTTCACTTCAACTTGCTTCGAAAGACAAAGTTCTTTATATTTTAAGATAAAAAAATTTAATACCCTGTCCTTTAAACTGTTCTTAAGATAATGTGCATTTTAAAATTTATTGATTTTGTTAAATAAGAAAGTTATACATTTTTTTGACAATCAGCCTCAAAATAACGTTAGACGATTTTCAAACGCTTCGTTTATCGAGGGAATTTTGAGTAAGCCCAAACTTCCAGCAAAAGAAATGCTTACTAGGATATAATTAAGTTTTCTGAAAAGTTTTACCCAAATTGAATTATTCGTTAACAAAATAGGATCATTCAAATAGCATTGACCGAGCACGTGAGGGGCGAACACTTCAGAGCCCGGTTGCACCACGCTATTTTGCCCGTTAGAATACAATTATGTTTGTATATCTTTAACTTTACTTATGAAATCAAAAAAGGTAGCTACATTGCTAAGTCTAACAAATTTTGGAAACAAAATATAAATGTACTGTATAAAGAATAGTTTAAGACGCAATTATTTATTTGGAAATAGTTGATCTAAGTTTTCCGTTTTATTTTCTCTTCAGAAATTAGCCCTAATGTTTATTTAATCTCTATAATATTGTATCGGTTTATTATGTTCTTTATAAGAATATCTACGAACTCTATTAATGCTGTTTTTACAAAAAGTATTTAATATGTTCTAAACCATTTTTATCTCATTAGTAGTATAATTACTAATAAGTTTAGTTTGAATAAAAACCAGTAAAATAAAGTTCTACAGAATTTTCAAGAAAAAAATAAGTTATCGGTAGATGATTAAACTTTTGGGTTGAACATAAACTTTGTTGTTGAAAATTCATAATTTTAGTTAAAAACTCATCTCTTTTAGTAGAAAATTTTTTTTTTCGTTTAAAAAATTATTATTTTGTTTTAAAATTGCTTGTGTTTTGACGTTCAAATTTTAACTTGATAGTGTAGACAAATAAATAGACTAAAATAATTCCAGACCAGAAGCGAGGGCCGTGGTCGAGCAGGTCGAGAATCTGAAATTGTCACCTATCACGCTCGATCAATGCTATTAGAATGCTCCTATTTTGTTAACGAATAATACAATTACGGTCAAACTTTTCAGAAAACTTAATTATATCCTAATAAGCACTTCTTTTGCTGGAAGTTTGAGCTTACTCAAAATTCCCTCCATAAACGAAGCATTTGAAAATTGTGTGGCGTTATTTTGATACTGAATGCCAAACAAATTTATAACTTTTTTATTTAACAACATAAATAAATTTTAAAATGCACATTATCTTAGGAACAGTTTGAAGGACAGTGTATTAAATTTTTATCTTGAAATATAAAGAACTTTGTTTCTCGGAACGAGTTGAAGTGAAAATATTTAGTAAATTTGCTGGTCTGAAAATTAAGTTTTCTTGATTTTTTACAGAATCGATAAAATATACAACTTTTTTGCCGAGAGAAAAAAGATGCGCCATGAAATTTTCTACAAAGTGATGTTTTAAAAATTTTAATTTTCGAAAACTGATTTTTAAGTCATCATTGATATTTTGTGTTGGTGATAGTCGGGCAACGTAAACTTCGTTTGCGGCGGACAGACGACCGATCTGGGAATGCATATGAATTATGTGATCAAGAATGATGACTTTTGAGAATTTTTTTCTTGATAACCATCAGCTTACAGCAAAAATTATTAAAAATAAAAAGTTTTTAGAATCGAACAAAGAATTCACCTGAATTTTTTTTAGAATTTTTGGAGCAATTATTTTTTTTTTCAACAATTGACAAATTGCAAAATCAAAAAAATAATGTATAACTTCCTGAAAAAATTATCACATATTCTTTAAAAGATTCTAAGGACTTTTTCTTCTTATGCACT
Organism: Druon quercuslanigerum; assembly: GCA_010014905.2. NCBI lineage: Eukaryota > Metazoa > Arthropoda > Insecta > Hymenoptera > Cynipidae > Druon > Druon quercuslanigerum. Next base: position 3,272 of record JAAAKG020023234.1, on the reverse strand, counting down.
TTCTCGAAAATATCATACTTTTTAAGATAAAAATTTAGAACACACTAAGATAAAAAATTGATTTTGGAACCATGTATTCTGAAAGCTTAGGCATTTATTTCACCTGTTATTGAGGTTCCAAGTAGATTGCACACGGGAAACCATTCGGAAAACTCGATTTTATAAAAAAAAATTTGAAAAAATCATGTTTTTTTTTTTGTTTAAACGATATTTTTTCATAATTAACAAATTTTTTTTTAAATTTTCATGCTAACGATTGGAAAGAAGAGATATTAAGCTTCAAAAATATGTGTCTCTTAACTTTTTATACCTTGAATCGCATGAGTTATAATTGTTGAAAGAGTGGTGTACCCAAAGTGACATTGTCGGCGTAAAGGGTTGAAAAACAACTTATAAAATGACTATTTCAGTAATTTCGTGTCCAAATTCAGCTCCAAGTAAAAAAAAATCCCCGAATCTCTTGACCTCTCCAACACAGCCCATAGCCTCATAGAGACATAGAGAGATAGAGCGCAAGAACAGGGATACGCGCGGGAGTTTACTAAACCTGAATGAATGAAGGCGTAAAATGAGAGAGAACGGCCGAGTTAAAACGAGAAGAACTATATGATGAAACGGAATGAAATTGCGTATCTCGAAGGGTCGACCCGCATCTGCATGGCATCTCCAGACGGTATTCCCTTTGCCCCAGTTTACGCGATGTCCGCGCGCGCACCTTTAAGGGATGCTGGTCGGATCGGAAGGGTTCGCCGCATGTGCAGGGGTCGATTTTCGCGGGTGGCGGCGAGTGCGGAAACAGGAAGAGTAGGGCGATGAGGCGAGTGAGAGAAGAAGAGAAAAAAAGGGAGGGTTGGGCGGAAAAGATGGGGGTGGGTGCAGTTGAGGGGGTTGTTGGATGCGATGGGAGTGGGGGGGGGGGGGGGGGAGAGAAGCCCGTTGGCCGGGAACGGGGGGGTTGGGGGCGAGTAGGTCAAACTTTACGGTCCTGGCGTCTAGACGTCGTTGCGCCCCGTGCAGGGCAGTAAAACCGTTTTAAGGGGCTGTTTTACCAGCGCACTCAGCGACCTGCCGTCAAATGCTGGAGAAGGACGGGAGTTGTGAGATACGCGGATATGCGACGTGATGAGGAGAAAAAAAGTACGTCGTCGTTGCCTCGAATTCTCTCGTTACGATCGGGAGCTTGCTGCTACAATTTTTCCAATTTACGCCACTCTTGACGCGAGAAATGGAGGGGGTGGTGAGCGGTCGGGGTGGGGGTCGTTAGAATTGGAAATTGGACAAAAAAAATATTGGGAAAAAGAATGAAATGACAGTTGGGCAAAAAGGAAAAAAGGAGGAAAGAGGAAGAAAGAGAAGAAAGAGACAAATGAAGAATAAGAATAAGAGAAGAAGCTCAAACAAATAAACATTGGGAATTAAGCAAAAGGGAAAATCAAATTGGGAAAAAGGGAAGAGAATGAGAGGAAAGTGGGAAAAAAGAAGAAAAGCGGAAGAAGGGAAAAAATGAAGAATAAAAATATAAGAAGAATTTCAAATAGATAAACATTAGGAACCCAGAAAAAAGATTCGTAAAATCGGAAGAGAATGGGAGCAAAAGGCGAGGGAAATGGGCAAAAATGAACACAATAGAAAAAAAAAACCAAGAAACAAAGAAAGGGACAAATAAAGAATAAGAATAGAATTTCACACAGCTGGACATTAAGAAGTAAGAAAATTAAAAAAGGAAAGAAATTAAAGAACAATGGAGAAAAAGAAGAAAATAGTAAAAAAGGAGAAATAAAAAATAGGAATAAAAAAAAGTAAAAGTAAATTGGGGAAAATGGAAGAGAATGAGAGGAAAGTGGGGAAAAAGAACAAAAGCGGAATAAAGTAACAAATGAAGAATAAAAATATAAGAAGTTCAAATAGATAAACATAAGGAAACTAAAAAAAAATTGGGAAAAAGGGATGAGAATGGGTGGAAAAGGCAAGGGAAAATTGGCAAAAATAGAGACAACAGAAAGAAAATTAAGAAACAAAGAAAGGGACAAATAAAAAATAAGAATAGAATTTCACACAGCTGGACATTCAAAAGTAAGAAAATTGAACAAAATTAAAAAAAGAAAGAAATTGAAGAAAAGTGGAAAAAGAGAAGAAAATAGTAAAAAAGGACAAATAAAAATAGAATTAAAAAAATGTAAAAGCAGTTGTAGTAAAAAAGTAAAAGTAAAAAGTAAAAGTAAAAGAGTAAAGTGATGACAGAAGGAGAAAGGAGAAAAAACGAAGAAAGGGACAAATGAAGAATAAGATAAGTTCATAAAAATAAACATTGGGAAAAGAGAAAATCAAATTGGGGAAAATGAAAGAGAATAAGAGAAAAGTAGAGGAAAATGAGAAAAAGAGGAAAGAGAAGAAGAAATAGATTAAACAAATTAGAAAAAGGGGGAAATCATGAGGAAAGTGAGGAAAAGGAAGAAAAGCGGAAAAAGGAAGAGAGGGACAAATTTTTGGGAATAAAGGAAACAGAAAATCATTCGAGAAAAACAGAGGGTAAAAAGGAAGAAAATGAGAGGAAACTGGGCAAAAAATAATTATAGATGAAGAAAGGGACAAATGAAGAATAAGAAAAAATTAGGAACAAAAAGACGGAAAAAGCGAAAAGAATGAGAGAAAGTAGTGGAAAAAGAGGAAGAAAGGGACAAATATAGAATAAGAAAAAAGATTTAAATAAATAAACAAAGGGCACCAAGATAAAGGAAAAAATGGGAAAAGGGAAGAGAATGAGAGAAAGATTGGCAAAAATGAAGAAAAGAGGAAGAAACGTACAAATCAAGAATAATAAAAATTAAAAAGGAAAAAAAAATGAAATAGATAAACATTTGGAATCAAGATAAAGAAAAAAAATGGGGAAAAAGTATTCAAAGAAATTTTAAGTGATTTTGGGAGGTTTGAAAACACCTTACAAAATTTCAAGGGATTCAAATGATTTCATTGAACTTTAAGAAATTTTCGAATTTTCAAAATGTTACTTATTCATAAATAATTCAAGTTTAATACCTTTTCATCCCATTCAAAATATTCTGAAAAAAATGTTATATACATTTTTCAGTTTAAAAATGCTATCAATTCGAAATTATTAATTATTGTTCCAAAAATTTTGTTAAACTTAATATTTAAATTATTAATTTTAGATGTTAATTTTGTTTGTATACTGGACTATATCAATATTATTAAAATATTGATAAATCTTAAGATTGTGAAAAAAATGTCTCTATCTCCGCTGGGATCTGAAC
>JAAAKG020023223.1:4807-20154 GCA_010014905.2 Druon quercuslanigerum | reverse complement strand
ACTGTTATAAACAAATTAATATTTAAGAATAATTTGGTTGTGGTTTGCAATAATTATTGTTTGTTACAACACGAATATTTAAATTATGTTTTTTTTTTATTTATGAATGGTTAGTTTGGTTAATATTTTTTTAAATATATTTTTGGTATTGAACGTCATTTTCTGTTATCCCCATGATAATTTTTTAAGCAAAAATTAAAATTATCAGAAAGATTTTTTTAATTAAATCAAGTCACAAAAAATAAAATTCCCGAATTGAAAAATTCTTGAATAATAAAATACCCGAATTTGTAAAATTTCCGAAACATAAAAATCCTGAATTGAGAAATTCCCGAATTATAAAGTTTCCAAAAGAAAATAGCCAAATTATAAAATATCCGGACTGAAAAAATACTGAATTTGAAAATTAGAAAAATTGTTTTCAGACAAATATTATTTATTCATTGAAAAAACAAGAATCAAATAATTGTGTCATCGAAATTTTTTTTAAAGTTTAAAGTTTTTTGAAACTATTGTTTGAATTTAAAATAACAATAATAAAACAATAATACCATTCAAAAACTTTAAGCTTTTATTGTGTAAGCTTTTTTATTTTTTTATTGTTTAAGCTTTTATTGTTATTTTAAATTCAAACAATAGTTTTTAAAAGCTTTAAGCTTTTTAAAACATATAAACATTAAATATAATTTTTTGATAGAAATATTAATTTATTCTATTTTTAATAAATAAGTAACCTTTAAATCAAATTTAATTGTTTCATTTGGGGAATTATCTAGTTCGGGATTTTTATGTTTTTTCTCGTTCTGTCGTCCCCGTTTTTCGAACTCAATTTTGCCACTTAATTAGTGGAAAATAAAGTAAAAAATCCAAAAACCTAACTTATAATTCTATTTGTTTTATTTTTTATCATAAAATCTTTGTAGAATTTAAAATTATCACAAAGAAAAAAATTTTCATTTTCTTGGAATTGAATGCCCCTGCTTTAAGATCAAGGCCAATGCAAGCCATTCCTGAAACCGCTCTTATATCGGGAGTTGAGTGAATTAGCAGAAGATAAAAAATCAAAGTCCATTAAAATTTAAATTATCGAGCGATTTTCCTAAAAAAAAGTGCTCTCTGATACACTGTACGACATGCTGAATTTGAAGACTTTTTACTGCATGGGCGAAAGCACTGGTGAATAAAAAATGCAGGGCCGGCTCTACAAAAAAAATTGGGGGACCTTGGGGACTAAAAGCACCCCCCAAGGGGAAGTTTTTACGACAGCCAGTGCCAAGAAAGAATCAAAAGAGCCGACCCTGTGGAAATGTGCACGTTATATCCCCTCTTAAAAATATTCTGCAAATCTTAGACTATTTTTATTATATTACCCTCTTTATACACTAGCGTGGTCCATTTTTTTTTAATTTTTGTGTATTTTGTCCCGAAATTTGTTGTAATACAAAAAGAAATCAAACTGTAAATTTATAGTAAATATTAGCCATAGAACAGGGATAAAAAAAACATTATTAAAATATCACCTCCATAAAAAACTCCATAAGTAAAAAATTAGGTTTTGTACAACTTTGGCACTTATTTTGATTTTTGCAGTTTTTTCTATAAAAATTATGTGTAATATATGGAGTTTTAATTTCTTTTGACAATTAGTGGATAAAAAAATTTATTAAACAATCTATTATTTATAGCATTTTTCGCTTAATTTAGAGTTAGGAAGTCGCATTTTTTTCTAATTTTGTGACTTGCTTCGTATCATTCAATTAGAGCATGACAATAAAAAAAAAGATTAACCAAAATAATTGTTTAATTTATTTATTATTATTTATAAGAAAATTTTATGAGAATAATGCTAGAAAATTTAAGTTTTTTTTTAATTTTCCATTTTTTGTTCACTTTAATATTAGATTGAATTTACAATTATTTCAAGCAAACAAACATGGTTGTTTAAACAATTTATTTTTATTTATAATAATATTTTCTTTGAATAATGCAAGAAAGTTGCAACTTTTTTTCTCAACTGTCAACTCTGAGCGAGGTCATAATTAATAAAATTTAACAAAAATAATTATTTAAATCAATTTTTAATGTTTATAACGATTGTTTTTTTAAAAAGGAATGCAAGAAATTTGCGGGTTTTTCTGAAATATTCGGATTTTTTTTTAGTTTTTTTTTTCAGGAACAAATACCACATTTTAATAATAATTATTATTTCAAAATTTTTAAATAATTAGCTCTAATGTTTATTTAATATTTTTTCATTACTAAAGACCCAAAAAAAGTTTTAAATTTTAGAAAGAAAAGCAAATTGCTATTAGTTATCTAGAAAATGATAGTTATGAACAAAAACCTATTTTTTTAAACAATTTTTTTGTTAAATGCATCGATTATTATCTCACTAAGTAAAAAGTGGACAATAAGTTAAGACTTTTAGGTAAAAACCGAAACTGTCTAGCATTAGTATATACAAGATAAAATAGTTATGAACAGTTATAATTTTATAAACAATTAGGCTTTTTAAATTTCATTAATTACTAACTCAAATTAAACAATTAAACAATTTTTTGTTAATAATAATTAATTAATTAATTAATTAAAAAGTAGAAAAAAGCAAAAAATTTAAGATAGTGCTGAGTCTTTTTAGCATTATTTGAAGAGAATATTATTATAAATGATAATAAATAAGTAATAAACAATTATTTTTCTCAAATTTTATTAATTTTTTTTTCTCTTCTCTAAATGAACAGTGAATAAAAAATAGAATGATAAAAAACGCGACTTTTTAGCATTATTTAAAGAGAATATTATTAAAAATAATAATAAATTGTTTAAAATTCGGAAAAAACTTGAAAAACCAAATTTTTCACTTATGTGGTATATTTTTTATTATGGAAAATACGTATTGAATTTAATGAGGCTTCCGGTACTTATAAATAAATTTTTTTGTGAATTTGAACAAATTTGGGGTTCACGTGCATAAAAATTCGAGAAAAAAAATTTCCATGGATTTTGGGACCACCCTACTATACTCACAATGGGAAAACAACAGGATTTTTTTAAGAAATGAGTCAACGGGTCATAATTTTTATCCGATTTTTAATTTTTTTTAATTAAAACTAATTAAATTCTACTAAGAAATCTTGAGACAGATTTAAAAATTTTTGCTTTTAAAGGAAACTGGAAAAGGAAAAAATATGAAAAATAATTTACTTAATGTAATTAATAATTAGATATACGTTTTTTTAAATCGGAATTTTAATCAAAATTTAAATTAATTATTTTTATTTGATTTTTGCTCTGAATTGAAAAGTGGTAAAATTGATTAAAAAACAAATAAACAATTTTGTAATTAATTTAATTTTTATGTGACAATTAATAATAATTTTTTCATTTATTTATTTACTTTTCCCATATTTCAGCTCAGGCTTAAATGTTTTTTAATTGATTTCAAGTTTTTATTTTTTCACTTTAGATAGTAATAAATAAATTTTCAAAATCGTACTGCACAAATCGAAAATAAATTTTTTCCAAATTAAAAAATTTAAAACGGTAAATAACACTTTTTAAAATTAAGTCATTTCAATTGTAATTGCAAACTTCAAAATTAGGAACCAAAAAAATTAAAAAAGAATAATGAATAATAAATTTAACTAGAACTAAATTTTTAAGGATTGATTTGAGGAAATTATTTTTAAAATTTTTAATTGCATTATTAGTTTTGCTGGTGGCATTTTATTAAAAATTGTTAAATAATAAATCTTTTAAACTGAAAATTATGCTACAATTAAGTTAAGATGGTTTTACATGCTTAAAATTAAGCCAAATAATATATCAAATTTTAATTCAAAATAATGATAATTTTGAAAAATTTAATAGTGTAATTGTCCCCCTTTCTTTGAAAGTCATTAGATAGATTTTTTTTCCTAAAAAATTAAAATGAAATAAAAAACCACTGTCATGTTTGCCGGCGAAAATTAAAGAATTTTTAATAATAAATGTGCAAAATTAATAACTAAAAATCGATGATAAAACAAATTAATCCGTTAATTTTTATGGACAAAATAAATGACTGAATTCGAAAATTAATGTTACTAATTGATATATAAAAAATAAATTAATTAAAAAATAAAATATTTATATTTTTTTAGTAAATATGCAATTATCAATAATATTATTAATTGTAGCATAAAAATAAAATTGTTCGCAAAATTAATTATTTATATTCATTTAGTAAATCTGCATTTAATGTTGATCGATTCTATACTTAAAAAAGATATTTGTTTAAATTATAAAATGATTTTTTATTTATGCATTTAAAAAAAAATCTTTATAGGAGAAATAAATAATAATTAATTAAGAGGACAAATAATAGAAAAATAATTAATTTTAATTTTGATTTATAAACATGTATAGTACATTAACTATAAGTTACATTAAATTAATTATTTAGCATTTACTATTATTATTTATTTTTGAAGAATTTAATCATATTTAATTTTTTTAAATTAAAGTTAAAATCGGATAAAAATTGTGATCTGAAAACCGATTTGTAAAAAAAAAGTTTTTTTCCACTGTCACTCAGTTTTAAAATAGTATTTGCTACCTTTTGCTTTTTGAATCTTTCTTCCCTTTTATGCGCCCTAATAATTGATTTTTGAATTAATTGCGATTTTTGATTAGACAAATTTAAAAAAAAAAAAATTTTCTTTAAATTTTTGTGAAAAAGTAGTTTTCAAAAATATTTTGAGATCGACATAATTGATTCTTTTTCTAATTTTTTAAAATGAGAACTAAATTAAGAGAACTATTAAGACGGAAATTTTAATTTTGTTGCTAAAAATTAAACAATTTTGTTAAATGTTGAGTTTTTTCCTGGAAAGTTGTTTTTTTTTTACAAAATAAATTTTCCTACCTAAAAATGTAGGAAATTCATCTCTTTAGTAAAAAATTTAAATATTTTTATGAAAATTCAACTATTTTCTTTAAAATTTTGTCTTTTTGGTTGTTTTTTTTTCATTTAAAATTACAATTTTTTTTTCTATTAAAATAGCCAGTATAAAGTTTGTCGTTGAGAAAGCTTTTTTTATTTGTTTAAAGTTTTTTTTGCTTGAAGATTCTTAATTTTATTTGAAAATTTTACTTTTCATTCCAAAATATTCTATTGTTTCACTATGTTGTTGTAAATTTGTCATTTTTAATAAAAATTAATTTTTTATGTATAAATGTAGCTATACCATCTTTGGTGAATTTTTTTTCTGTATAATGAAAAATCTATTTTGCTGAAAATTTATTTTATATACTGAAAATGTAAATATTTTATTTTTTGTTACAAATGTGTACGTTAAATTAAATATTGATACTTTTTCTTCAAAATTCATTTATTTTTTGTTTAAATTTATTTATACTTGATGATTAAACTATTTTGTTTAATAAGTTGAATATTTTTAACTGAAAATTCAACAGTTATATTTTTAGTTCAGAATTCATCTCTTCTGATTAGAATATTTATTTAATAAAATTTTATTATTATGTCGAAAATTTAGATATTTTGTTTTTTGTTGGATTTATTTCTTTTAAATCAATTTTTTTGGTTGAAGCTTCAGCTACTTTTCTGAGACTCTTTTTTGTAATTAATTTTTTTAACATGAAATTCAACTTTTTCATTTTTGTTGTACAACTTTATTAAAAATTATTTATGTTTTGTTTTTTAAAAATTGAGCTATTTTTATAAAGTTCAAGTATTTTGTTATAAAATTCGTTTTATATCGAAAATTGAAATCTTCTATCAAAAATTAGTCTTTGTGAATTGAAAATTTATATTTTTTAGTATAAAAGTTCTTCGCTGAAAATTCAGCTTTCTTGCTTAAAAATTTAACTATTTTGTTAGCAATTTTTTTTATTAGAAAATAATTTCTGTAACTGAAAATTAATTTATATCTTTTTTAATTCAAAATTAATTTTGAAAATTCAAATCTTTTTTTCAAAATTTGTCAATTTTGCTTGAAAGCTGATCAATTTGGGTGTAAATGGAAATTTTCGGTTTATAATTAATATTTTTATTTATTGAAATTTTAACTATTTTCTTGAAAAATTATCTTTCTCGATTAGAAATTATAGTTTTGATTAAAAATTCATTTTTTTTGTTCAGAACTAAATTTTCTTGTTAAAAATTAATCCCTCTTGTAGAAAATTCGAATTGTAAATCATTCACGTTTTAATTATACCTAATCATAAAAAATATTATTTGGTCAAATTTCGTATTATTTTCTTTAATAAAAAATTAATTTTTAAAAATTTTTATTTTGTTGTTTCCAAATAGAACTAGAAAGTAAATAAAATATTCTACTTGTAAATTTTGTCGTATGTGTAACGTGCATCCTTTAAATTCCTAATGCTTTACGTCCCATTGCGATAGTAGACAACTTCAATGCTATATTATTCATTGCACCGCCACTTAATATTTTCACGTTTGTCTTCGCTCGTTCCGCCCTCTATTTTTCGAATATTTTCCAAAATAAAAAATTCTGGAATAAATTTAGAATTAATAGATATGCAATGTTCCTTAATTTTATTTTTTTATGTTCCTGGAAGTCAAAAAAGTCTTTTTAATTTTATTTTTTATTTTTAAAAGTAGTATAGCTATTAGAATTTCTGGACCCCTCTGTCGGCAAATCAGGGAACATTTTTATTAAATAAGACATGATTTTGCGACAGAGACTTACCTTACCGACAGTCCAATTACCTACTGTCGGTAAGTGAGTGACCACTGTTTTATCGACTGAGGATTTTCAGAAGACTTTCAGCTATACTACTTATAAATCATTTTTAAATGATAATTCCTGTTGAACTCACCCCCGCGACAAAAAAAATGTTAACACTCTGTGTAAATAGTAAAATAATTTTTTGGGTTCATCAGATAAAAAATCAGCAAGGATCAGATATCGAAACTGAAACCAAAGCCAATTTTTCTTTTCCGATTTCGATTCCTACGTCCTGGTGATTTTCTTCCTGGTGCATTTTTGTTACTGAAAAGTTTTCAAGTACCTAGAAAAATTATTTTTTCATTAAATTAAAATCAAGAAAATTAAAAAATGTTTTAAGCAAGAAATTTTTTATCAATCGATTTCAAATAAATTATACTTTTGTAGAATTCCAGTACTCCACTTCTTCGCTTGGTTAGGATATTTAATTCTAGAATTTTTTATTTTCGATCCACCCTAATATTCATATCCATTTAATCATCATATACATTATTAAGTATAATACTATTCACCATTATACAATTTTTGTACAACTTTATACTTTTATATATATAAAACATTATTATTATTGCTCTTCTTCTTTACCCACAAAAATATTCAGAATTATTTTGCGTGAATTGGCTTCACTATTCCATTTTTATCGTAGAGGTCCTGCATTTTAGTCTTTTACACATTGTTGATTAATTATTTAACAAAATAATTCAATTTGTTGTTCCCGTTTTAAATATTCCCCTTAATTAATTTATAATTAATAAGAAATAGATAGACTATATTCCTCGAAGTAAAAAAGGCTTTTTAATTTTTTTATTTCTTAAAAGTAGTATAGCTATGAGAGTTTTAGGACCCCTCAGTCGGTAAAACAGAGACTATCCTTATTGACCGAATCAAAAGAGGGTGGCCGTTTTTTATTCGAAGAAATAGATTCCAGCTTTTTCTCGTTTGCAAAAATTTGTCATGGGGTTTAAAATTAAAACAATGGAATGCCTAAAGCTGATTTATTTTATTTTAAATCAACAAAGCTGAATTTTGAATTGAAGCACACAAATTGTAACTCTTGAATTTTCAACCTTTGAATTGAAACTGGAAAATTTTTTATTCCGAAATTTCAAGATTATTTGTCTATTTGAAAAATTTAAGTATTTTTTTAGATCTTAAAAAAATCACGTTCCAGCGACCACCCTGATTCGTTTAAGAAGCCATTTTTAAGCGAATTTCCGATACAATAAATAAAAAGCTAAGATAATATTAAAAGAACGATATTTATAAAATTTATAGTACATAAAAAATGTTGTAAAAAGTTAACGACTCTTTGGTGAGCAATTTTCTCTACTGTCAATAAAGTTTTTAGTATCAAAAGGTAATATCTAATATCAGAATGAAAATAATAGCGATCCACTGAAAAATCGTAAAACACTTGATTCCCTGGAGTGTCCAAAGTCTTCATAAATCTCTCTATTCTCTCTTCTCTCTTCCGCATTGCAGTATTGCACGATGCAGTAGTACGCTACTAAAATACATAAATTTTCCTCCCCTTTCCCCTTTCCCCTTACTTTACTGACTTATAGCAAGTTCCTATTTTATTCGCAGAATCCTGTTTATCATGCAAAGCAGAGCTAATTGAATTAGAAATAGAATTAACTCCCGTCTCTTCTTTTCCCTCTTTCCTCTACCACTTTGCCCTCCAGGGAAAATATGTTTTTACACAGATTGTGAAAATAGAACATCTCTTAAACTTGTATTTAAATTTTCACTAGAATCAATAAAAATATAAGGATGACATTGACGCGCCTAAAAAAGGGGTTTTGTGAGGTATTAAGACGTAATTAGATTTTTCAAATCTCCCTTCTCCTATCTTACTCCCCCTCTCACTCCTTGCTTTTTGTATTTTATTTTTTTTTGTCCAATTCGATCATATCCGATCCTCTCTTATCATATACTCTCCTCTCCTTAATTCCTGTACACCCTCACTACTTAACTACTTCCCATTCTCTAATTTCCATTCTCTGCACACATCCCTACATTCTCTTTCCACTTTCTCTCTGCTGCTTCCACCCAATCGTCTCTTGGAACCCTACTACTCATTTTTTATTCACCCCAATTCGCCTCCTCTAACTTCTCCTACTTCTTACTTTCACTACTACTCACTCTTCTCCTATCCCATTCATTTTTCCCCTTCCTCGAACTTCTTTACTTCTATTAGTCATTTACGTCTCCTTATTTGTTCTACTTCCTTTACTTCCTCTGCTCTTCCCCTTCTCATTTACTTTCACTGATTTCCTTTCCCTTACTCCCTTTCTTACTTCTACTGCTTCATCTCTAGTTATTTTTGCTCCACTTATCTCCTCACTCTCACTTCTTCCACTTCATCTACCTTTAAATCTACTCCACTTCATCCGCTGTCTTACGTCTCCTAACTTGCGTCTCTTTAGTTTTCCTTATTACTTTCGATGCCTTACAGCTTACTTCCTCTAGTTCCATTCCCTCACTTATCCTGTTTACCTCTGTCAAGAACTTCCCATCTCCAAATAATTCCGCTCTCCTCAACTGACTTACTCCTATTGATATCCCATTACTTAATTCCCCTTCTCACTTCTCCTACTACCCTTTCTTTTATTCCCTGCTGCACCCACTTTTCTTTTCTCTATTCTCCTACTTTCCCTTCTCTTACTTCTACTCCAACTACTTTCTCTTTTTCTCTATTACTTGGCCACTTCTTGCATTCTTCATTACTTTCTCTGCCTTTTTATCTCACTTCCCTTATTTCCCAGTAACTGCTCTCATTTTCTTTTCAATTACTTCCCTTAGTTCCAGTATTTATCTCCACTTACTCATCCTATTTTTTATTTCTTCTCACTACACTCACTACACTTACTTTCCTTAACACCTTGCCTTTTCGCTACACCCACTTCCCGTCTCTCACACATTTCCTACTTCTTCCTTTATTTCTTGTAATTCACCTTTCCTTACTTTCGCTCTACCTACTTCATCTTTACACTTCCCCTATTTCCCCTTTACTTACTTTTTCCAATACTTTCAATGAATTTTCCTCTCACATCCCCTAATACCCTGGCTCTGATTTTGTTTTCGCTTCCCTTAATTTCTTAACTTCTAGCACTTATCTCCTTTCAGTTACTTATCCTTTTTTTGTTTCTTCTGATTAAACTCACTACCTTACTTTTCCTCAATATACTGTTTGCTTAATTTCACTTACCCCGCATTAGTTACTTTCCCTTTCAATGCTCCACCTCTCCTTTCCTCATTACCTTTCACTGACACCTTCTCACTTATACCCCCTTGTACTTACCCTACTTCCGCGTATCTTACCTTCCCTTATTACTTTTTCTGCATTTCCCTTACTTGCCCTTCTTAGCTATCCTTACTCCTCTTGTTTTCCTTTCCGTGAATTTTCTTACTTCTCCTACTTATCATACTAATATTTTATCTCACTTTACGTTTCCTTTATATTGCTCCACCTCCCCTCCCTTCTCTTACTTCTACTACTTCTCCTACTTCTACTTAGCTTCCTCCACTTACCTCACCTTATTTCTTCTACTTCTCCTTTTCTTAATTTTATTACTTCTCCTACTTATATCTCCAGACTTATCTTGTTCTTACATATCCTGTTTTTACTTCTCCTTATTACTATAGATACTGACCATAGATAGACTAACGATAGTGTTAATAAAAATATTAGGTCACCTAGTTTTTTAGAGAATTTTTTTAAGAGGTCAATTTATTTGCTTTAATTGAAAATTACGCTCTCCGAATAATGGGGAATTCGTTTAAAATTTGGTTAAAGACCAGTAAGGAAAACAAATTGAAAGCGCATTGAGTTGGAAATGAGTTCGGTCGAAAAGCGAATCCGATACTCTTTTTTTATGTCCTAATTCTCTCTTTTTGTGTTCTCAGCTTCTATCCGAAATGTTTTATTTACATTTCACTCTTCTGCTACGTTTAAAAATCAAATGTATTTGTTTATTCTATACACTCTGCTTTTCCTATTATTGTAATCGACACACTCTCGATTTATTATAAAGCACTTTTTTTAAACAAATTAGTTGTTTAGTTTTTCAGTTTAAAAACAAACTAATTTGTAGCCATCCTGAAAATTTCCTAAAAAGAAAAGGAGTTTACATCAATTCTAGGAGAATCGTAGTAGTTCTAAATTAAAATTCCAGCTTTAAATAGTCACCAATTCAATAGTTTTCACCCCCTTTCTTCTGACTTGAAATTTATCACATTATGATATCTTGCAACTGCAACTTATTTTTTTCCTCTTATACAATTTTTAATTTCCTTCCCTTAAAACAAAAAATAAAAAAACTTTTAACAAACTCCCCCTAGGGTAGGGTTGAATAAAAAAATATAATATTGAGCATTAATAATAAATAGACAACAAAATAAAAGCGGAAGTAGATCAGATGCTTGGCACTCCTTAATAACCGATAAATGGCTAAATCAACGCAGGTAACCGACGAACAGCCAGCGTGAGGTCAGTTGGCTACTCGGATCTCTTCGTCCTCAGTAAAAAGGACATGTGGGACGTCCTAAAAGAATATCCGGCCGCAAGGGTGCGATTGGAGGCCATCGCTGTTAAGAGACTCGAAAAATACAAGAGAGCTCCACTCGAAAAGGGTAAGTTTTTATTGATTATTTTTTAAATAAATAAAAATTATTTAAAATAGGCTTTCCCCTTCCATAAGTTACCTTTCCTACCTCCGCCCCTCTTATTCCACCCTTGGCCCTTCCTCCCACACCTTCTTTTTTCCCTAACTCCTTCCCTTCTATATTCTTTAGGTAACACTCATTGTCCTTTATTTCCTCTTTCCCGTACTTCTCCTCCCCTCGCGTTTCTTAGTTCTCCCTCTCTTACTTCTCTTCTCCTCTGCAGATTTCCACTTACTTCCCTTACGTCAATGGTCTTTACCGACTTCACATAATTTTGCTCCTCGTATTTCCCATCACTTCCCTAATTTCCAACCTCCTCCTTTGCCCTACTTCTCCTCCTCTCATTCATTCTCCATCTCGCCTTTCCCGATTTCTTCCTCATCAACTTTCACCTCTCCTATCTTTTATAGATAAAAATCCCCTTCTCTAACTTGCTCCCCCCAGCTCTCACTTCTTTAAACCTATTGACCCTCTTTTTTAATTTTCGCATCTACATCCCCTCACTTACACTAATTTTTGCTACTTTCCCTCTTCCTAGTTTCCCTCACTTCTCCTTACTGCCTTTTACTTGTCCTTGGAAAATCGTCTTAAATGGGCTTTGTAGCCTATTTATATGGTAATAAATTTTTCAAGTCTTCCTCTGCCATTATCGCTCACTCCTGTCTGTGTTCTCTTTTATCTCATAATATTTCAATCTTTTTCTGTACTACTTCTCATTTCCACTCTCGTCTTCTATCTTATCCTATTTGTATTCCATGTCTCCTTCCATCTCTACCTCTCCAATCATTACTTTACCTTCTCCTCTGCATTCCCACTTCTTCTTCCCATCCCTGTTTTCCCTCTGCTCTCAATCACTCTTACTATGTTTTTTCTACACCTTTAACTTCCTTAACCCTCGCCTTACTTACCAACCCCTTCCTACTTTTCCTCTCTGACTCTACTACTTATTATTTCCACTCTCAGTTTCCCCTCTCTCTTCCATTCTTCATCTCGCCTTTTCCGATTTCTTCCTCATCAACTTCCACCTCTTCTGTCTTCCCTAGATAACACTCCCCTTCTCTTACTTGCTCCCTCCAGCTCTTATTACTCTTTTATTATGATTCCCTCGGTTCCTTAACTTCTATGGCCCTCCCCTTACTTTCCAACCCTTTATACTTTCCCTCTCTTTCTGTACTACTTCTCATTCCCACTCTCGTCTTCTATCTTATCCGATTTGTATTACACGTCTCCTTCCATCACTTCTTGTCCAATCATTACTTTACCTTCTTCTCCCCATCCCTACTTCTTCGGCTTATCCCTGTCTTTCCTTTACTTTCCATCACTCTTACTATGTTTTTTCTACTTCCTTAGCTTCTTTAGCCCTTCCCTTACTTACCAACCTCTTTTCTGCTTTCCCTCTCTTCCTCTACTACTCATTATTTCCACTCTGAGTTTTTTACTTACCAGCTTTTTGGATGTCGTTTCTACCATAAAAGGTAAATTTTGAACCCAAAAGAACAAACTTTCCACAATACGTCTACACTTTCGACCAAGAAAGTTTTTTTTTTTTAATAGATAAATTTTTAAACTAAAAGATGAGTTTCCAACTAGGAAGATTAATTTTCTACGAAAAGATTTATTTTTAAAACAAAATACATAAATTTTCAACCAAATAGCAACAAAATAGCTAATTTTCAGCAAAAATAAAAATTTATAAACGAGGAGTTGAATTTAACGAATAATTATGATTTTTTAACCAAATAGTTGAGGTTTCAAAATAAAATGTCGAATTTTTTAGGCAAATAGTTAAATTTTAAATCGGAAACATATAAATCGGAAATATATTTTCATCCAAATATTTAAATTTTCAACCAAATAGGAGAAAAAATTTAATTGTTTTCTTGAAAATGTAACTATTTTGTTAAAAAGCTGTCTCTTTTCGAGAAAAATTCAAAACTTGGTTGAGAGTTGAGCTATATTTGAAAAAAATTCATGCAGTTAAATTCAACTATAAAGAAATGAATTTTCATAAAAATATTTGAATCCTTTACTAAGAAAAAAATTAAGTTTCTAATTATAACTGAGCCATAAATCTCTCGTAATAGCAAATATAGTAAAACACAGCGAAACTTCAAAGCAACTAAAATTAAAGTACCCAGTTACTCCCAAAATCGTAACTTAGTTACTTGTAACACGTTAATAGCTACCAGCTATTAACCAGCTATAGAACCAAAAAATCGATTATTGGGTTTTTATTTATTCTGAATAATGTAAATTTTTCTGTCGAATAAAAAAAACTCCTATTGCTCCACAATATAAGTTGCTTGTGAAAAATTACTACCCGATTTTGATAGGACAACCCTTATTTTTATGTGACGTGAAACGAAGAAAACAGCTATAAAACCAAAAAATCGATTATCGGGTATTTATTTAATCTGAATAATTAAGATTTTTTGAATTACATAAAAAAATCTTCATTGCTGCAGAATCTAAGTTGCTTGTTACAAGTTAATACACGATTCTGATAGGATGGACCCTTTTTCATATGGCGTGGAACGAAGAAAAGAGCTATAGAACCAAAAAAATTTTTATCGTGTATTTGCTGAATCTAAATAATGAAGATTTCTTCTGTCGAACAAAAAAATCCCAATTGTTTTACAATCTAAGTTACTTGTTACAAGTTACTACCAGATTGTGATTGGACGAACTCTTTTTTATATCTCGTGCAACGGATAAAACAGCTATAGAACAAAAAATCAATTTTTCGGTGATAATTGATTCTGAATAATCAAGATTTTCTGAATCGAATAAAAAAATCCCCATTGCTTCACAATCTGAGTTACTTGATACAAGTTACTACCAGATTTTGATTGAACGGACGCTATTTTTATATGACCTGGAACGAAGAAAACAACTATAAAACGTAAAAATCGATTATCGGGTATACATTGAATCTGAATAATGAAGATTTCTTCTGTCGAATAAAAAAATCCCCATTGCTCCACAATCGAAGTTACTTGTTACATGTTACTATCCGATTGTGATTGGGCGGACGCTATTTTCATATGACGTTTAACGAAGAAAACAGCTATAAGACCAACAAATTTTTTATCGTGTATTTATTGAATCTAAATAATGAAGATTTCTTCTGCTGAACAAAAAAAAATCCCGATTTCTCCACAATCTAAGTTACTTGTTACAAGTTACTACCAGATTGTGATTGGACGGACCCTTTTTTTATATAAAGCGGAACAAAGAAACCAGCTATAGGACCAAAAAATCGATTTTGCGGTTTTCATTGATACTGAATAAACAAGATTTTCTGAATTGAATAAAAAAATCCCAATTGCTCCACAATTTGAGTTACTTGTTAAAAGTTTCTACCCGATTGTGATTGGATGGTCCCTTTTTTATATGAAGTGGATTGAAGAAAACAGCTATAGAAGTAAAAAATAAATTTTCCGGTGATCATTGATTCTGAATAATCAAGATTTGCTGAATCGAAAAAAAATCCGCATTGCTCCACAATCTGAGTTACTTGTTACAAGTTACTACCTGATTGTGATTGAACGGCCCCTTTTTTATATAAAGCGGAACAAAGAAACCAGCTATAGGACCAAAAAATCGATTTTGCGGTTTTAATTGATACTGAATAAACAAGATTTTCTGAATTAAATAAAAAAATCCCAATTGCTCCACAATCTGAGTTACTTGTTACAAGTTTCTACCCGATTGTGATTGGATGGTCTCTTTCTTATATGAAGTGGATTGAAGAAAACAGCTATAGAAGTAAAAAATAAATTTTCCGGTGATCATTGATTCTGAATAATCAAGATTTGCTGAATCGAAAAAAAATCCCCATTGCTCCACAATCTGAGTTACTTGTTACAAGTTACTACCTTATTGTGATTGGACGGACCCTTTTTTTATATAAAGCGGAACAAA
>JAAAKG020023212.1:0-19377 GCA_010014905.2 Druon quercuslanigerum | reverse complement strand
CATTCGTAATTTTGACTATCTTATTTTTAATTTGAGCCAATAAGACTTGAAATATCTTCGCGGGTTCGGAAACTGTCGAAATATCGGCAGAATGTCGGCGATCACCGCTGTCAACCATTCTCGCTGTTTGAACGACTGGAATCGGGCGCGGACATGTTGCGGCACGTTTAGTTGAGAAACTTGCGAAAAAAACTAAAATTAAGAAGACGTAATCTTTAAAGTCTTGTTTCTAATTTAAGACAATAAAACTTAAAATATCGTTACGGGTTCACAAGAGGTAACAATAACTTTCTAAGCGTGTCTGCGTCAGATTTTAGTGGACGAGTATTGCTGTCGATCATTCTCGCTGCTTGAGCAAATGAAACTTGATGCAGAGTCGCTTGTACATTTGTAGTCAAGAAGCTTACGGAAAATAACTGAAATCAGCCATTCGTAATTTTGACTATCTTATTTTTAATTTGAGCCAATAAGACTTGAAATAT
Source organism: Druon quercuslanigerum (assembly GCA_010014905.2). Classification (NCBI taxonomy): domain Eukaryota; kingdom Metazoa; phylum Arthropoda; class Insecta; order Hymenoptera; family Cynipidae; genus Druon; species Druon quercuslanigerum. Next base: position 18,895 of record JAAAKG020023212.1, on the reverse strand, counting down.
CTTCGCGGGTTCGGAAACTGTCAAAATATCGGTAGAATGTCGGCGATCACCGCTGTCGACCATTCTCGCTGTTTGAACGACTGGAATCGGGCGCAGGCATGTTGTGGCACGTTTAGTTGCGAAACTTGTGGAAACAACGACAAAATGAAAGAACGTAATATTTAAAATCTGATTTTTAAATTGAGGCAATAAAGTTTGAAAATCCTTGATGGTTTCACAAGATATGACCACAATGTCAGTTTATGCGATTAACACCGGTGTCGACCATTCTCGCTGCTTGAGATACTCAACACTCGACGCAGATACACTCGTCAAGAAACTTGTGAAAAAAAGTATAATTTTTAATTTAGGCCAATCAACCTTAAAAAATATTCACAGGCGTGTCTTCATCAGGTCCTTGATAACTGCTGTCGACCATTCTCGCTACTTAAACGACTGGAGTTTAAAGCAGACACGCTTGAACGTGTGTAGTCAAGAAAATTGTGAAAAACCTAAAAATGAAAGCACGTAATCTTTAAAATCTTATTTTTAATTTAATTCAATGAAAATTTAAAAATCTTTACAGGTTCGCAGTTCGCAGGCAACTTCCTCAAGTCATGCCAAGAGTTGAATTCTAGTTACCAAATTCTAGAAATTCTTTTTTTTTAAACATCCTGCATGGTATATTATATTCAAACCCTCAAACATCTATAGCTCAGAGATTATTCTATGCGGAATTTTATAGGCTTCCGACCTGTCAAAAGAAAGTTTCTTATTAATTTTTTTATCAAGTAATTTTGTTTCAAAGTTAGCAGTTATTTTTAGCATGGCTCGACAGGATTATTGTCCTTCTCATGTATATTAACGAAGAGAAATTTTTTATTCTTACTCTATTTTGTTGCCCTCTTATGAATAATATTCGTCTACTTAGTGTTTCTTATAGGTAATGAAAAGACCGAGCAATATTGGAAGATTATACAGTAAATGAGAGGGTGAAGATCAGTCAACCTCAAATGGAGGACGTTCGACACGTCGAGTGGGATAGTCTTGAGAAACCAACCTGAGATCTTAGGAGGGTTTCTTGATCTTTGGAATTATTTAGTGGTGCGTGAAGCACTGGGGAACCGCGAAACGTCGAGCGAAGGTGAATGACTTCGATTTCCACCAGAGATACTACCAATCCCCATTAACTCAAGGCCATGAGCTAATCTATGATTCAGCAGAAGTATCATTTTTTATTTAAAAAGAAAAGAGATTTTTTTTTATAAAAATCAGGTGTCACCTTCAGAATACTTTAAACTGCCTATGAATATGGGTATGCCCATGAATTTTGATGCGCTGATTATAAATATGATAGTGAAAATTACCGCAAATTTGATTTTCAAGGTCGAACCCCATAAAAACTAATTTTTAAAGCTGTTTCTTGTATTTACTTCATTCAATATGCAAAATTTCGCTAAGTGTTATAAATAAAAGTTGTAGATCGCACTGATGTTCACATTTTTTGTTAGCTACATTTTTTTCTACGGATGATATTTTCCGAGAAAATCAGTGATATAAAAGGGTCGATGTGCTTCTAGGAGGATTGGGTGACATTTGGGGTAAGATCGCACTACAAATATAATAAATCGTGTTTTAGATAAGCGAGATGAAAAAGTGGTACGAGATGTGACCAAACACTTTTCTGTGACTAGTATCTAGCACGTGTTTTTTTTAAGGGCTACCTAGAAAAGTGGTTCGAGATGTGACCAATCACTCTTATGTGATCAGTGACTAACACGTGTTTTTTGAGGAAGAGATGGAAAAGTGGTTAGAAATATGAGCAAACACTCTTCTGTGACCAGTGGCTAACACGTGTTTTTTTAAAGGGCGAGCAGGAAAAGTGGTTAGAAATGTGAGCAATCACTCTTCTGTGACCAGTAGCACCAACTGGCACGTGTTTCTTTAAAGGGCAAGAAGGAAAAGTGGTTCAAGATGTGACCAGTGGCTAATACGTGTTTTTTAAGGGCGAGCTAGAAAAGTGGTTCCAGATGTGACCAATCACTCTTCTGTGACCAGGCGTTATCACGTGTTTCTTCCAAGGGCGAGATGAAAAAGTGGTTCGAGATGTGACCAATCACTCTTCTGTGATCAGAGACTAACACGTCTTTTTTTAAAGGGAAGATGGAAAACTGGTTTTAGATGTCACCAATCACTCTTCTGTGACCATTGGCTAACACGTGTTATTTTAAAGGGCGAGCTGAAAAGAGGTTTGAGATGGGACCAATCACTCTTCTGTGATCAGTCACAAGCACGTGTTTCTTTAAAGGGCAAGAAGGAAAAGTGGTTCGAGATGTGACCAAACACTCTTCTGTGACCAGTCACTAGCACATGTTTTTTTAAAGGCGAGCTGGAAAAGTGGTTCGAGATTTGACCAAACGCATTTCTCTGACCAGTCACTAGCACGTGTTTTTTAAAGAGCGAGTCTGGAAAGTGGTTTATAATGTGACCAATCACTCTTCTGTGAGTGATTAGGAACCAAGCCAAAACCAATCTGTGTACCTCGGAAACTATCACTGGTAGAAAAAAAATGCTTACAACAAAAAATATATATTTCGATGAGATCTACAACTTTTGTAAAAAATATATTTTGATACTTCGCATATTGGCTAAGATAAACGCAAAAAATGATGATTTTTATGGTTTTTTTATTTTTCTCCTTGAAAATCAAATTTTCTGCAATTTTCACTATCATATTCGTTGTTACGTTTCCGTATAGAATCTTTAATAAATGGATCGAAACGATTTTTTATTTAAAATCCAAAATTGGCTACAAGTGACTAACTTATAAATAATTATATGACTAATCCCTACTAATGTGCATTAAAAACGTGACTAACATTCTTTTGAATTAAAAGAAGAAAAAAGTAATTAATAAAACAGTGAAATAATTTCAGATAAATTAGAAACAATAATTCAAATTAATAGGATAAGTTTTAAAAAGTTTAACATATTCTGTCGATTTCAGTAAAATTGAAATTTTAGAGGAATTCAACGAAAATTCTCAGAATTCCGTGCAATTCATAAAGATTCGTTGTAAGTTAAAAACAATTTTGAAGTGTGAAAAATGCATTAAATTCACAGTTTGGAATGAATTTCTCAAAATAAAAAACAACTTAAATGAATTTGATAAAACGACTGAAAAACACACAAGGGAGAAATTTTAAAATGCCAAGTTGATCTAAAAAAAAAAAATTAAAAAATATACCTAATAAAATAGAATCAAGCAAATATAGAAGAATTTAACTAAATAGAACAAATTTAAGAGAATTCCAATAAATTTAACATAATTTAAAATAAATCAATAAGAATTTAGGGCGATTTTTTAATGAATTTAAATGAATGTCAACACATATTTCAAACTCTCTTTAAATCTTCGAAACCGCACGATGTCTTTTAAAATTTGTGAGTATATAAAATATTTAAAATGCTATTAGTTTGCTCTAATCAACTTAAGATTTCTTGGAAGTTTTTAAAATACTTTAAATTATTTAAAATAATAAAAAACTTTAAAATCTGTTTAGATATTTTTAAACATTCAAAATTTCATGAAATATTTTAGTATACCTTTCAATCTTAGAAAAAATTGAAAATCGCCTCTAATTTTTGATATCATAAAAAAAATTCCTTGAAATATTTGTAAATATCGTGTAATATTTCAAATCCTCTGCAATCTTTTAAAATTTCATTAAAACTCTTTAAAGCTTTTGAAAATTCCTCGAAATCTTTAAGAATAGCCCAAAGTATTTCAAATACTCGGACACCACCTGGAAAAGTTAGAAATTGTAAGGCGTACCCAAATTTTTTTTGAAGTTTTACAAAATTCCCTAAAAGGTTTTAATCTTTAAAATTTTCAATATATTTTGAAATACATTTAAAAAAATTTAATTCTTTAAAATCCCTTCCAGATTATTCTAATCAATAACAAATTCTTTGGAATATTTAGAAATTCCTTAAAATATTTCAAATCCTCGGCAATCTTCTGAGATTTCTTCGAATTTCTTTAAAACCCTTGACAATCCTTTAAAATTTTTTTAAATTATCCAAAATATTTTTAATCTTTTTCAACCCCATTAATTTACTGAAAGCATTTTAAAATTCCTTGGAATCTTTCAAATCTTTTTAAATATCCGAAAAAATGTCAAAATCTTCTAACGCGCCTTGAAATATTTTTTATCTCTTCAAAATTTCTTGGAATATTTTGAAATTCCTTTGAATTTTTCGCGCATTTGCAGTCACTTGATATTACTTAAATTATTAAAGAATTATTTTAAATCTTTAAAAATTCTTTGCAATCTTTTTAAATTGTCCAAAGTATCAAAAAATAACTTTAAATTGTTAAAATTCTTAAAAATCTTCCAAATGATAAAAATCCATTTCAAGTTCTTTGGAATCTCCTGAAAATTGCCTAAAACATTTCAAATTCCCTGGAATCTTTTAAAATTTTTTTGAAATACTTTAAAGTTCTAAAAATTTATTTGAAAGCCTTTAAAATGGGCCAAAATATTTTTAATAATTTTAGACCCTATTAATTTACTGAAATCAATTAAAAATTCCTTGAAGTTATTTTAAATACCTAAAACAAATTTAATTCTTGAAAATTCGTACGAATTTACAAAAGTACCCTAAAATATTTCCAATCATTTGCAATCATTCACATTACTAAAATATATTAAAAATGCCTAAAATATTTCAATTTTTCTAAAATTCCTTAAAATTGTCGAAATCAATCTAAATTTCCTTCAAATATTTTGAACTGTCTTGAAATCTCTATAACTCTGTAAAATATTCGGAAAAACCTTAAAAATTTTTAATTAATTCAAAATCTCTTTAAACTTTTAAAATTGCGGACTTTTTGAAAATCCTTTGAAATCTTTTAAAATTTTTGAAATGTACTATATTCCAAATCAAATGTCTTTTCTACAATAAAATATGACTTTTTAATAAAATACTACAATTTTTCGCTAAATACATATATTTTGAACATAATAGTTTAATTTGCAACCACAAAAGATAAATTTCCAAAAAAAAGAGTGTCATAGTTCATATTTCAATCTGAAATGATGAAATTTATAAAAAAAAATTTAATCCAAAAATACGAATTTTTAACGAATGAATATTTTGCACTCAACAAAAGAAATAAAAGTGTATTTAAATTTTTAAACTTTGAAGCTAAAAGATGAATTTTCTGTACCAGCATTAATTTTTTAAACGAAAATACGACTTTTTAGAAAAAATATTAATTTTCCACGAAACTAAAGCATTTTTACCCTCCAAAATGAAATTTTAAACCAAGACAAATTATTTTTTTTTACTGAAAAAGGATCATTTTCAACTAAAGAAGATAAATCTTAAAAATGGAAATGTTGCTTTTTCAGTTAAAAAATTAATTTTAAACAAAAAAAAGGCTCTTCGACAAAATAGTTAAATTTTCAAGCAAAGACATAAGCCTTCAATCAAAAATCAAAATTTTAAAAATGTGATATAACTGTTACCCATGTAGTTGAATTAGTAATTAGAAAAGAATTATTTTTAACAAAATAGTTTAAATTAAAACCATAGAGATGAATTTTCAAATAAAAATATCAACCTTTGTCAAAAATTTGTTTAAGATATAATAATACAATTATATGTAAAAAAATATTTCAATACACTTTTATCGACAAAAATATGAATTTATAAAGAAGAAATTAATGTCTACGAAAAAAATTAAATTGTCAATTTGAAAAGACGAATTTTTAAGACAAAAAAGGCCTTTTTGACTAAATTTACATCCATTTATATCCAAAAAAGATAAAAAAAATTTAAAAACAAAAATAATGAAAATATAAAGAAATATTTCAGTTTGATACCAAATAGTTGCATTTTTTATTTTATGGAAGAAAGATTATGCATTTTCGTTCAGTAAAGATGAAGTTGTTTTTTAAAAATGTGAATATTTAATTTAAAATATTTTTTTTAAAAGGTCAGATTTTATCCAGAAAAGATCTCAGTTCATTTCTTAACACCGAGATATTAAATTTTTTTTTAATTCTTAATTTTTTTGGACAACTTAATTTTTAAAAAAGTATGACTTTTCAAAAAATGTGTTAAATTTTCTACCAAATCGTTGCATTTGTACACAAGGGAGATGTAATTTCTGCTGAAGCACATAAATTTTAAAATCAAAAAGACAACCTTTCAACAAAGAGCATGAATTGTCAACAGAAAATTTGCATTTATAGTCAAGAAAGACGAAATTTCATTTAAAACAGGTTAATTAAAAACAAACCTGAACAAAATAGTTAAATTTTTACCCAAGAAAGATAATAATAAGTTAATTTTTTAATGAAGAATCGAATTTTTAACCAAAAGGTATGACTTTTTAACAATATTGTTAAATTTAAAATCGAACAGTTGCATTTTTGTTCAATAATATGAAAATTCTACCAAAACAGGTGAATTTTAAAATCAAAAAGACAAATTTTCAGAAAAACTAGTTCTCATCGGAAAAAGATTTGAGCTGACTTTTCAGAAATAACTTTTAAATCCCCCAAGAAAAACGAATTTTTAACAAGATAGTTGCATTTGCAGCCAAAACAGAATTCAATTTAAGAAAATTTAGAAACCATTAACAAAATCATAAAATTTATAATCAAAAAGATAATCGTCAGGAGAAAGATTTTGCGAATTTCCAAAAATGACCACCCCCTTCACATTGAACTTTTCCGTAATTTAAGTGCAGTCCCTAAGCTCATAATACTTAAGAAAAATGAAGAAACTGATCCTAATGTTAAACTGTTACGAGTTTTGGTAACATTGGATAATTTGTAAAATAAAATCTGAATGAACCAGTAGGAAAATTGATGGGTAGCTTGTACGCAGCGGTGCGTGAGAGCATTAAGGAACGCGAAGTACTATTATATGCCACCTGGCTAAATTGAATTCTCGCGCCACCGCTTTCTGGAAATAATATTATGTTTTATGTTCCCGACCCGCTCGCTAACCCCACCCCCGTATTGGAATCCCTTAATAGAAATTTTTCACATTTTCCGTCAGCTCCTGCAAATAAGAGCGCCGGCAAATCCATTGGCACAGATTCCGATGTGCGCTCCGCGGTACCCAGTTTGCTTTCCCTTTTCCCCTTCCCCTTCCCCTTCTTTTCCTTCCGAGTGGAAACGCGGAATTTCCTAGCCCGCGAGAAAAACTCGCTCGCGACTTGCCACCTCAAGATGCTGAGAAACCGAAACGCTCGATAACGTTTCGAACTGATAAGTTCCGCTCTGGAATTATACGAATCCTCGGCGCTGAAATAGGTTTCTGTAAATCATCCGGAAAACGAATAAAACTTCTTCTTTTACGGGAATGCTCGAGAGTTTCATTTGACAGATTCACTCCGAAGATTTGTCCCCATTTTTACTCTCTCGACTTTTGCTTTATTTTTTGTTTGTATAAAGTTCGACGCTACCATTGTTATGCTTTCTTTTTCCAACTTTTTTTTCAACAGAATGTATTTCTTCTCATCTTCTTTACCTCAATACTTGTTTCAAACCCGGGATTTTCACATTTCCCACTCGCGATCACTTTCTGTGATTCTCTTTTTCCCTTCCTCTCCAAACATTTTGCTATTGCGTCTACTCTTATCCATTCATATTTTCTCTTATATTTTGCTTCCTTTATTGTATTTTCCATAGCTCATTCCATTTTCCATATTTCCATTCCATTTATGTGACCTCTTTTCACTAATTCTTGTGACCTTTCGTAAATCGTGTAGTCACCGTCCAGCTTTCCATTACAGGTACTAGTGCGTTTCTAGGATGAAAATTTTTCAAAGGGAAATCAAGGTATTAATGGAATTGATGTAATTCCCGGAATTCATAAAATTCACGGAACTCACCGAATTCATGGAAATGAAGGTATTCACATTATCTGAGGAATTTGCAGAATTCACAAAATTCACAGAAGTCACGGAATTCGCAGAATTCATAGAATTTAAGGAACTTACGAAATTTATGAAATTCATGGAATGTATGGAATCCAAGGAATTCATAGAATTCAAGGAATAACAAAATTCAAGGGATTCTAAGAATTCATGAAAATCACGGAATTCGCCAAATTTATGAAATTAAAGGAATTCGTGAAATTCACGGAAGTTTTGCAATTAAAGGAATTCATGGAATTCAAGGAATTCATTAAAATCACGGAATTCACCGAATTTATGGAATTAAAAGTATTCCCGAAATTGATGGCAGTCGTGAAATTAACGGAAATTTTGGAATTAAAGGAATTCATGAAATCAATCACATTTTTTTCCATTTTCCAGAATTCCTATCATTGACGGAATTCATGGAAATTCACCAAATTAATAAAGTCCCTGGAATTCATAATATGCACAGAAGTCACGAAATTCGAAGAATTCATGAAATTTTTTGAATTTATAAGATACAAAGAATTCACGGACTTCAAGGAATTAAAAAAATTCATGCAATTTTCGGAATTCACAGACTTCATGCAGTTCAGAACAAAGGAATTCACCAAATTTGTTGAACCTGCGAAAGTCATGGAATTCAAAGAAATGTCAGAATCCTTGGAATTAATGGAATTCAAACAGCTTGAAAAATTCATGAGATTAATGAAATTCATGTGATTCACGTAATTCATGGAATTCGCGGAATTCACGAAATTCATGGATTTGAAGTAATTAAAAAAATTCATGCAATTTACGGAATTCATGGAATAGGCTTAAATAATGGAATTCACGGAATTGATAGAATTCGTGGAATTTCCGAAATTCAAGGAATTCGCTCAATTGACTCTGATCACGGAATTCACGGATTTCGCGGAATGCATGTAACGCCCGGAATTAACGGAATTCACGGTCTTCACGCAATGTCCAGAATTCACAAGATTCATACAGTTTGAAACAAAGGAATTAACGAAATTTATGGATTGGAAGGAATTATCACAATTAATGCAATTCAAGGAATTTACGGAATTTATGGAATTCAAAAGATGTGAATAAATGCCATACATTCCGTGAATTTCGTTTTTTAATTAAATCACTGACTTTCACGAATTCTTAAATTTGGTAAATTCCACGAATGAATTCCGCGAATCCCCTGATTTCGGCGAATCCCGCGTGTTCCGTGAATTCCTTGAATTGCTTGAATTCATCGAATTCCGTAAATTTATCGAATTCCATGAATTCCTCGAATTCCGTGAATTCCTCGAATTTCGTGAATTCCTCGAATTCCGTGAATTCCTTGCATTTCGTGAATTCGGCAAATTTCGTGAATTCACCGAATTACGTGAATTCTTTAAATTACGTGAATTCACCGAATTAGGTCAATTCCTCGAATTACGTGAATTCCTCGAATTACGTGAATTCATCGAATTCCGTGAATTTCTCGAATTCCATGAATTCCATGAATTCTGTGAATTCCGTGAATTCCTAGAATTCCGCGAATTCCTCGAATTCCCTGAATTTCTCGAATTCCGTGAATTCCTCGAATTCCCTGAATTTCTCGAATTCCGTGAATTCCTCGAATTTCATGAATTCTTCGAATTCCATGAATACCTTGAGTTCCATGCATTCTTTAGATTCCGTAAGATCCATCAATTCTACGAATTCCTTGATTTTAGTAAATCCCGTAAGTTTCGCGTATTTACTGATTAGATTGAATACCGTAGATTCCGTGAATTTGTTCAATGTGTTAAATTCCTTAGATTCCAGGAATTATGTAAATTTCTTGTTTTGCCTTTCGTAAATTCTTTCAATTCCGTAAATTCCATGAAGTCCGTAAAATCCTTAAATTCCGTCTATTCCAGGAATTCTTCGAATCTCGTGAATTCTTCAAATTCCGAAAATTGCTCAAATTCCTCGAATTTCGCTAATTCAATAAATTCCATGAACTCCATCAATACCACAAAATGCGTGAACTCCAGGCGTTATATGAATTCCGTGAATTCCTTGAATTCCGTGAATTCGGTCAATTCCACGAATTCCTTAAATAGCATAAATTTGTTGAATTCCATAAATACACGCGTTATACACAACATATAAACAACAGTTTTCATTACTTCAGAAAATTCACTTATTTTTGCCAGTAAAAAGTGTTCTGAGAAATGATTTACATTTTTTTTAATTTTTCGCTTTAGCAGGTGTCAAGATATCCAGCCGCAAGTATAATACAGAACTTTTACTGACTACTGGACTTGTGTTATAAAATTTTCTGACCTGTGAGGTACCACAAGGTTAATATTATCACATTTTCTTATTCTAAGCATATTTTAACTTTTTTTGGAACCTCTTCAGAATAATTTCCAGATTCATTACAGCTAAAGATGAAAACCGCGCAGGTAAGAAGGGACTATCTGTGATGAATCGATAGAGCTCGGGAAGCACACAAAGGTAATTTGGGAAAGGGTGCGGCCTTTGAGGGTCTTTTTATGGTCCATTGAGTGTCAAAAAAGTTAAGTTTTTGGCGAGAAAAAAAACTATGTGTTGCGCGGATTGATTGAAAAAAGGCTGTAACGCAATTGCTTAAATATTTTATTGGTTTAAACAACAAAATTAGGAAAGAAAATATTTTAATAGTACGGGAAAAAATTCAGAAGAAAACACAATAATTGGAAAGAATATAAAAAAAAAACTATGATAAAGTAGGAATTTATTTGAAATATTAATTCAAGAATACTTAAACTTTAAACCGTATAAGAAACTTTCCTTTTATACGGAAATTTCATTTCTTTAATTTAAAAAAAATCTTTCTAACCAATTTGAATTAAATTTTATGAATAATATTAAGGTGGTCCAAAAAATGTTTTACGAGTCTTGAACAAAAACCCCCCCCCCCCCCCCCCAAAGAAAAAAGTTTCCATTTCCGGAGAAAGAAAATCCGTAATTTTTATTTTTTCGAAATCCGAATCCTAACACGCGCCGCAAATATTACTAATCGACAATTTGAATATTTACAATGATTTTTTGAGCAATTTTTAGTTCTTTAAGCAAATGTGAATTATTTAAACAATTTTTTATTCCTGAAAATTTTGTTTAAATAATCGTATTTTCTGATTGAAATGTAATTGGTTGTCATTGTTTGGAGTCGTGCATTTTTTTAAAAGCATTATGTAAATATTTAAATAATTGTTTATTATCTATTTTTAAAATTTCTAAAAATTGAGACAGAGATATCAATTTTTTTTAAAATTAATATGCTATGCTACGCTTTATTGAATAATTGTATTATTTTGATTTATTTGTTTTCTGCTTAATAATTTTTATTTATTTAAACAATATTTATTTGCTTCAGCAGTTTTTTTTTTCAACAGCTACTTTAATTGAATATAGTGTATAGAAAGAATACATTTATTACTTTTTAATTGTTTAAACAAATATAATTTGTTTAAATTATGACTTTCCGAAAATACTTTTAAAGTCTCAATTAATTGTATGTCTTATATTTTATTTTATTTTTAACTATTGAAAAATAACTGCTTAAGAAAAAAAATTTTTTAACCGAATAGAAATTTGTTAAAGGTTAAAAAAAACGTATCAAAAATTATGTAATTATTGAACAATAAGTTGCATAGGATCCCAATTTGAAAAAAGGTGACATCTCTGCCTCGATTTTGAGTAAATTTGAGAAAATATTGTATTTTATTCAGAAAACACGATTATTTTTTTACATTTTGGCATATAAAGAATGTTCTAAGTAATTAACATTTATTTAAACGGGTGAAAATTAATTAAAAATTCGTGGGATATTAAAGTTTTCTATTGTTAATTATTTATAAGGAAAAGTTTTATTTGGGTCATATTTGGGGAGCTCGAGAGGGGGGGGGGGGGGGTAAGATTAATTCAATCGTATAATCTTTGAAACCTTCATAATTACCAATGAAAATTCTTATTATTTATTTTGCTTTATTGAAAGTTTGATTAATTTATCAATTAATATTTCTTAATTTAAATTTTAAATGCTTTTAATCCAGAAGAATACTGATGGTTTAATTTTATAGTTAAAATCTTAAAACATCAATTAAAAAATTTTTATGTTTAGAAGCTTATAATATTTAATTTTAATGCTCTAGACTTTGTTTAACTAAAAAAAATAAAATAAAACAATAAATTTAATTTTTTAATTTTTTTTTAATATAGAATTTGCTGATTGAAAATGATTTAAGTGTTAACCATTTTAAAAGGTTTTCATTCAGAATAAAAAAAATTTAATTCCTAGCAGTCCTACATAAATATTTCGTTAATTATTTTACATTTAGCCTATTCAAATTAAAAAAAAACACAAAGAGTGCATTTTCGAGAAATTTTTGTTTAGCTCCTGAAACTTGGCTCGATAATATATTTATCTTGTACTGCGCTTAATACTGCATTTACCTCCCACTACGCGCTCGGTCTTTTTGAACAGACTAATCAAAACTAAGGGTCACAGCATCGACAGCAGTAATTTGGTAATTGTGAATTCTCTTTTGCTAAAGCTTCTTCGGCTACCGCATCGTGTTGTACATCGCAGTTGCGGTGCCCTATTGCTTCAACTAAAATTTTGCATAGTTTGAGGACGCAATAAAGTGCGTGTCTCAGCTTTGTTCCGACCAAAATTTTGAAAAAAAAAAAAATTGAGAAGAAAATAAAAATTCGAAGCTGTAACGGTATTTTTCGTTCCTAACTTACACAAACAAGGAAAGGAATATCGTGTTAAACATTTGGAACGCTAAATAGAAGGCACGAAGAAAGTTGTCATATTTGTTTAAAAAAATCATAAGGTTAATAAAAAAAATAACGAATTTTGCTAAAATTATCATAAAGTTACAAATTTAAAAAATGCACATCGAAAAAGAAGCATTTTTCTATCGAACAATGCTTGATTACTGCATTTGTTCCTAAAATTTGTTTATAATATAAGCAATGATAATCCTAAGAACATTTTTAAAATATAATATTGTTTTCATAATGATGGAAAATCGTAGAAAACATTTTTTCAACGATAATTTGTTTACAACAAATTTCTTTGTTCATTGTACAATATTAAAAAATCTTTAATTAATTTTAATCTATGCAACTTGGGTGCTTTCAACCATTTTTTTTCCATTGACGAGCATCGGGCACATAAACCAAAAATGTAATTTTACCGCCACTGTGCGACGTTTCGTCTGTTCACTCTCAAGTGCAAAGTACACATGCTTGCATAGCGAATAAGCACGGTAGCGAGCTCGCGTCTAACGCTCTATTGTCACGCGGAAAAATTTCCGTTTGTGTCAGAAGGATCATTCTTGACACAAATGAAACTTTCTCTAAAAATTTAAGGATAAGAGGAATTTCATTTGTTTAAACATTAATATTTTTGCTACAAATATTATCCACACAAAAAAAATGTTAAATAGAAGCATAGTCCTATTGTATTTTCTTTGAACAAGTGACAAACTACAAAGAGATAATTTTTCCTACAATAAAATTCTTTCCGAATCAAATAAAAAATTTGTAACCATAAATTAGGGAGGAAATTCCACGTGTGTTAATACATATTCTATTGACACAAACGGACATTTCTCTGAATGTATAAATTCGGCCCCTGAGCTTACTAGTTTTTTTTTGTTACGGTTTGTAATAGAATTTCCCTAATCTCACCAAACTTGTGATTTAACACAGGGTCTTACTTCAAATGGATTTTAGAGGTGTCACGCTCAACAAGAATTATCGTAAACTCTTCGCTAAACCAGACGCTAAGCTGAAACTGTGGGTCGCAGCTGAACACATCGTGTTGCAATAACTTTGGGAATTCGCATTAACATAAACGCATTTGGACCAAGCTAGCGGGTGCTTACTGACCTGCTTTAAATTATATTCAAATGTATTTTAGGTTGACGTTTCTACCTTCCGGAACAATATAGTGTTAGGTTTCATGAGTTCATCTGCCTCGAAGAACGTTTACCTCGAACGAAATAGTAGCTGTCTTGCTTCACTTTCTTATTACCCATAGAGAGGAAGACAAAGTAAAAAGGGAAAATGAGAGAAAAAATGAAAAATGGAAAAAAGTATACAAAAGGATTAGGGAGGAAAAGGCAAGAGAAAATTGGAACGATAAAATGCGTTTAAATTGACGCTTTGAAGAAAAATTTCCTTTTAACGACTAGAGCTAGGTCAGTTCGAAGCAAACGTGCAAGAGCAAAAATTATCTTACCCTCCTTTCTGCTTCGTAATTATTAAATTTTACGACCCCCCTTTTTATAAAGTTCTCTTGCTTAAAGATTTTAGATTGTACATTCAAGGTTTTTTTTTTCTTCGTGTTCAAATAAACACACTAAGAGCTATTTAAGCGAAATCGATTAACATTAACTGATGCCATAAGTTTTATAATGAGCAGAATTCCTGAAAACAAAATGAAAAATATAAAGAACTAATTTGGACAAGCAGCATAAAATTTTCCTATTGCAATCTGAATTAAAAAATTTGTCCCCTGCCCTAAAAAAGAATGAAAAAGAACTTTTCCCTTTGGACAAAAACAAAAAGAAAGAAAAAAAAAATAAGAAGGCAAACAACCTAATCCCCCTTCTTCTTTATTTTTTTATTTTTCATTTTAATACATAAATAATTCATTTTTTATTTTTTTCGTCTTTTTTTTTTATTTCCTAACAAATAAAAAAAAACATTTTTAAATATAATCATCAACGTTTCGGCACTCATAAAGCACCCTTATCAAGGCAAACAAAATATTATAATTGCAATGGCAATATTTTATGCTGATTGTCCAAATTTGGTCGTTGGATTCTTGATTTTATTTTCTGGAATTTTGCTCATTAACTTGATCATTGAAGGTTAATTAGGATTTTAAATTTAATTTTAATCTCATTTAAATTTATTCAATTTTAATAAGTTTTATAATAAATTTTAAGAATTATATTTATTGTCAATAATTGAATACGTTTTCAGATAGACAAGACTTATATGCTGCATTACAAAGATAATTTAACAAAAAGAGGAAGAGCGTATTAAAAAAAAAAAATTTAACGAAAGATATTCTTATGCATTTTTTGTTATATTCCCTCAGTTTATACAAAAAAATTTTCTTATTTAAACATTTGAAACTAGATGCCAAAGAAAAAATGTCAATAAAGTCGTTTCTCTTCTGCTTTTATTTCAAATAGAAAATTCAATTAAAACTAGGAAAAAACAATATTTAGCAGAAGCATTTTAATTTTTAACTGAGAAGATTAATTATTTACAAAGAAGGCATAATTTTTGACAAAGCAGTGCAACTTTCAATCAAGAAGTTTTTTAACTAAAAAGATACATTTATCATAAAGAAAATTAATTTTCTAGCAAAAAAGGAAAATTTCACCATAATTCATTATTCTCTAACCAAATAATAAATATTTTATCTAAAAAACGCCATTTTTAAAAGAAAATGGGATAGATAAGTTTCTAGTTAAAAAAATAAAATTCAACCAAAAAGTAAACTTATAAAAAGTTAGATTAACTTTCAACCAAGTAGTAGAATTTTAACAAAAAAATGTGCTTCTTAAAGTTAAAAAAATTTGAATTGAATTAAAAAATATGAATTCTAAATAATATAGATTAATTTTTTTGTTCGAAAAGATGAACTTCCATCAATGAGGATTAATTTTATACCGAAAAAGACAAATTTTCAACAAAAGACATAAATTTTGTACCCATTGTTTGAATTTTATGCTAAATAAGATTAATTTCGAGACAAAATAAAACAGTTAAATGTTTACTTAAAATTATTTATTTGTATATTAAAAAATTAATTCTTTTTTTAATAGTTCAATTTTAAATCAAAAAGATAAAGCTTCTAAAAAAGATGTTTAATAAGTAATTCAACTGTCATCCAAGATGTGGAATTTTTATCCTACAGCCAAGAAGAATAAATTTAAAAACTAGAATAGACATATTTTTAGCCAAAAAATTAATTCTTTATGAAAACAGAATAATTATTAACAAATCAGTGGAACTATTAAAGTAGAAATTACATTTTTTAATACACAAGGGGCATTTCACATGAAAATTTTTGAATTGAACCAAAAAGATAATTTTAACCAAGCAGAGTTATTTTCTATCAAATTACATGAATTTTGAATCCAAAAATAAAATTTTAAAATAAAAAAGATTATTTTTCAATGAGAAATTTAATAGTCACATTTTCAGTTTAAAGAATAATTCTAAACAAAACAAAAGTGAAATTTAAATTTCCAACAATAAAGATATTATTTTAAAATCAAAGCTTGTCAAGTTTAATAAAAAAGTATAAAGTTTAAGTCAAAGTTTAAAGATAAAAATACTATAAATAATATCCATTTACAAGCAAAATTTAAAAGTTTAATTTTTAGTTAAAATAATTATGTTTCAATCAAAACAAAACAAAATTTAAACAAAAATTTGAAAGATGTCTTGCCAACTGTATATTTTAATAATTGAATTTCTTTAATTGAAAATTTAACATTTCCATTTTTTTAAATTATTCTTTCTAAAAATGTAACTATTCTATCTTTGGTTGAAGACTCAAGTCTTTTGTTAAAAGTTTCTTCAATATAATTATTTTTGTCGAAAATTGAACAAGTTTGTCTTGAACGAATGCTTTGGTTGAAAATTTGTCCTTCTTGCTAGAATCTTAATTTTAGCATAAAAAAATTGTTTGTTCACAAAGGTAATTGTTTATTTAAAAACTGATTTTAATTGGTTTAGAATTCACATAGTTAAAAGTGGACTTAGCTAATTAAATTTTTTTAAAATTCCACTCTGATGAAAAATTGAACTT
Source organism: Druon quercuslanigerum (assembly GCA_010014905.2). Lineage (NCBI taxonomy): Eukaryota > Metazoa > Arthropoda > Insecta > Hymenoptera > Cynipidae > Druon > Druon quercuslanigerum. The sequence goes on along the minus strand of JAAAKG020023212.1, from coordinate 2,111 downwards.
TTTAAATTAATTGCTGATCTTCAATTTTTTAAAAAAACATGAAATATACTTTGTTCAGTAATCAAAAATATTGACAGTAAGCATTATATATTAATTAATTGATCATCTCGACAAAATAACATAATTATTCAAAATTAAACTTTCTTGTTGAAATTGTTTTGTTTTGTTAAAAATTAATTCTTTTTATCTAAAAATTAGGCTATTGCAAGCTAGAAATTCATGTTTATGTTTAGAATATAAATCTTGTTGGTTTAAGATTCATTTTGAAGCCTGAGGCTTAAAATATTGAATTAAAAATGTGTATTTTTTGTTAAATTCGACAGTTATAAAATTCGTTGTTTTCACACACAGTTTTTTTAGTATTTTTTTATTAAAAGGGATTTTTTCTAGATTTAATTTTTAAAATTTAAATTCTAGAATTAAATCAATATCAAGTAATGAAAATCTATTAAAGTTTTTGAAAATAATGGTTGCGATATTTTCGAAATGTTTCGATACATAAAGGAAGTGCCGAAAGATTAAAGTCTTGGGAACCATGATACATTAACATTTTATTATAGTTTAAAATACAAGTAGCTAGAAATATTTGAAGACAACTTCGCATTGTAAATAATTTAAATTTTGGTTTCAAATTTTTATTACTGTTGTGGAGTAGTTTGGTTTACTAGGTCTACTATAAAATTAAGGAAGATTGGACGAGTGGCGCCTACTGGAACTTCTTCAATTTCGTCTGAGGTCAATAAAGTAATCAGACCGCTTTCCATGTTTATTTTTGCCCGTCTTTCAGTTCGAGTACGACGATTAAATGCATATATTCCAGCAAGAACATCGCTACTCTGAAGTATCGCAAATATGTCACCACCGACTGTTGATAAGACAATTTGTTCTTGTATTGGAATGAGCCTATAGCGATGCCGTTTTAAAAGTATTTTTATTGGTTTATCCGCTGGAAAAGTGTATCTTCGAAGTTCAAACAGCCTGTGGCAATTTTCTTTGTAACAAAGCCGAATAAATTTAAGTTGATCAAATCCATATCCAAGTACGTTAGAAAGCGGATGCGCCTGGTGAGACATGGTCTCAGCAGGAAGACCAGGGTCGGCAGAAGAAGTAGATCTGGATGGAAAATAAGGGCATACGAAATGATTATTAATCCTAGAATAATAAGGTGAATAAAACAAATATTTTCAAATGCAAAAAAATTAACGAAAGAATCCCAAAAGTGATTTATATATTTAAATAAATTTACTATATTGATTTTTATACGCTCCTTACTTAATGGGATATTTAGTGGTAGCAGCAAGAAGAATAATCTTCGGGGACGATTGATTTCTCTCTATCAAGACTGAGTTCGATTAAACTATCTTTCGAAGTGAAGAACATGAATTTGCGAGCGTGGTTTGCGATAAGTTGTTAGTAAGAGGGGCGATACTGGTTAAGATGGAAGGAGGGACTGATATGTGTCTCACATAATATAGAAAGAGATAGCGGGATAAAGAGTGATCCGAAGGAAAGGTGGTGATGAAAGTTAAATGATTTAGTAGCTAGACTTTATTCTTAAGAGAAATGGTGCTAGTGAAGATTCGAGTTATTATTCAAAAGTGGTCGAGAGGAAGTGAGTACATGTGTCGCATGAGAGGGCTGGAATGCCATCTGTCTCAGCGGAAACGGGCTGGCTGGAGTGCCAGCTAGCCCGCTAACGGTGAAGAGAGGGGCGGAAATATGAGTCTAACCAAGAAGAAAAACAACCAAATCAGAATTAAGTTATTGTGCATTTATTTTTAAGGTAGGTACCATCACTAGATCTAATGGCGGTGACAAGTATGAAGATGTAGATGGTCACCTTGAGAGAGTGATGCCGAACTGAAGAGGATTGTCTGTATGGGTGTGAGGGTTGGCAATGGCTTGCGGTCGAAACCTAGGGTTGGTTTCCAGCTGAAAGATTTATTTGTAATGCTGCTGGTTACGAGTTCCCAAACCAGTGAAGCCAGATCGTGGATTTTTTCGGCCCCCACCACGTTCCCTCGTGGATGCAACACATATAAACGCCCGGCATGTCGGTGTTTCGGGTAGGCCGGGGATTGCCGAGGATGCACGAAGTGGTGGATTTTCGA
>JAAAKG020023201.1:0-20156 GCA_010014905.2 Druon quercuslanigerum | reverse complement strand
TGGGTGGGGGGGGGGGGTATTTTCATTGTGTATTTTATTACGATTATTTTCTAAATTTCATCTAAATTCATGTATATAGAACACACTTCTAAAGTCTAAAAGAATTATCAAGGTTGTGGGGCTTTTAAAACGAGTTTGTTTACATTTTAAAATTTGTCGAAGCTTGTACTGCGAGAATTAAAACTGCAGGATGGAAATCTAAGAAATGCAAACAGCCCCTTTGAAGGTAAGTTAACTTGATCATTTACTTTTACATATTATTGTAGAAAATTAAATTGCAATTTATTCAAATTTTCCAATTTCATAGATATTTTCTTTAATTTAATCAAATTTTCAATTTTCGTAAAAATTCAGGGATATGGAACACACTTCCAAAGTCAAGTGTTTGGTTTCGTGCCCAGAGGACGGCATGAGGATCACATGAACTCCCATCTAATACAACGCTGCTGAAGGCTGGTGGCCTTCTTACTATAAAAACGTAATCCCAAGACGACTCTGTCGGTTAAAGTTCTCTTCTTTCCTCCTAAAACCTCTCTTATTAACTAAAGTTTGGTGAGACTGACGTTATCAATACACTCTCCACCATATGAGGAATCACTACTTGACTTTGACATGATTTCTACACAAAAAATAAACTTATTGCATAAAGTTGGTAGTTCGGCGTATAATCTAAACAATGAATAATACAAAAAATAAAATAGCCTCGGAAAGGACAGAAACTTGAAATGACAAACGGCATGTACGCGGTAAATGTAAAGGTCAAGTTTCAGACGACGAATGGAGACTGGGTGTTTGGAATGCTAGGGGGGTGAATGATCTCAAGGTTAAAAAATTACGAGAATCTATGCGCGTCAGGAAACTAGATATTTTATGCGTGTCTAAAACAAAGAAAAAGGGATGCGAAAATAGAGACATAGAAAAAGGGGTGTTGAAAGGCCGATTTGAAATATGGTCAGGAGTAGATAGTGAATAACATGGTAGGCAAGGAGTAGCTCTGATTTTGAATAAAAGAGCGAAGCAGCATCTCGGAGATCATGATTTCATATCTCCCAGGCTGCTGTGGGCTAGAATGAAAGTAGGAATCATTGCACGATAAATACATGACACAATAAATATTTATGATCATGGTGAAAGAATAATTCTGCTGGGAGATATGAAAGGATGGGTGTACATCCAAAATCAGGATATAGAAAGAGTACTAGGTAATTTTGGGGATCCAAGAACAAACTATAATGGAAATAAATTAGTTGGCCTATGCTTAGAAAGAGGTCTGTTTATTAGAGATACTTGGTTTAGGCATAAAATGGTCCACATTTACACATGGTCTAAAGGAAATAGAAATAGAAATAGAAAAAGAGAAAAAAATGCAAAACGCCTTTGAAGGAAGCAAGAAACTGCGTTACAAAAAAATTAAGGGAATAAAAGTACTGTATTTGTCAACATGAGAAATAGTAAAGGGTAAAGGCTATATGATGCAGATGGGATACTAGACATTTTTAGAGATCATTTGAGGGGACTATTCGGAGACAAAGCTATAGGAGACCACAACTGCGATGTAGAACACATTGCGTTAGAAAACCCAATTGAGAAAATCTGTGTCACTGAGGTTAGGGATATAATCAAGAACGAACGAACCCCGAACTCACAAAAACAAATGATTCGCTGTAGGAGCTCGTCCCGCCACGCCGTAGCGCTAGTAGGCCATCATTCTGAACCATGGCTGTCAGAAGTCATTCGGTTTCCAAGTGTAATCCCGAAAAATTCATGGCGCCCAATAAAATGGCCTCCATCTCGGAGTTCATAGGTAATGAAGCAGTTACTCTATTTCCTGTCACACAAGCAGAATCTGGCCGCAAACAATGGCCAATCGCAATCTCGCAAAGAAAGAGAAGCCGGTCAGTCTCACTAACAGCACACAGCATACAGCGCTTTGCGTGTTCTGTTCGGGGAACCATCAACCCAAGACGAGGTCATGTCTGGCCCAATCAGACGCGCGGATACGGGTTTCATATGAACCATTCCACGACCAAAATTTTGTCCCACAGTATCCCGAACAGAACTGGCAACACAACCCGCTCACCACACAGAGGAATTCCTAATATCCTGCTTCCTCCACCAACCATCGTCGATAGGCGGGCACCACGTACTTCCGGCGTACAATTATCTACATTTCCGTTAATGGATCAGAAAGAACCTGAAGAATTAATTCCCTCACCAGTGCGAATTTTCCTTCGCTCAAGCAGCAATCGAGCCGACCTTATGTTCTAGAATGGTCACAAAACCACTGACAGATAAGGCCGCTAAATGGTACGAACTGTACTGCAACTTGTTCGTACCATGGACAAAGTCCGGAACCCTACTAATTCAACACTTTGCAGGGATTTCGGTCTTAAACAAACTCCACATTAAGCTGTACGCAGCAAACTATGAGGAAAAGGATGCCATGGAACTATGGTACCTCTCTTTCTTTTCATTCTCCTTGGCTATGATGTTTCTGTCAGCTGGTGCCGAAAATTTAATAACGAACATGGTTTGCTTATCGAAGTCAAGGAGAACTATGTCAGGTCTCGAGTGTGCAACAAAAACAATTGTCATGAGACGTGGTTTTGCTGAAATTTTATTGCGATTTCGCTGGGATCGGGTGCAATTTTGGAGATCAGCACTCGATCTCGGCAAAATCCTGTGGTTGTCCTTATGAAAAAATTTTAATTATATCGAGACGTCCTAATAGTAGGATGCCAACGCATGCGACAAGACAACATCTAGCTTCATTTCTCTCAATTCCGCGAGCTAAAACTTTCTACAGCTAACTTCTCGTTCACTTAATTAGCCTAAACTGGCCTTACATATCCAAAAGTACTGAATGAAGAATTGGAGAATTTATTTAGTGAAAGGAAAGTTTTTATTTAATTGTTCTTTTGTCAGTGTACTTTAATTATGTGAAGACAGTTCTTCTTTTTAATTTGGCAATTGATGAGAAAATATATTAAATCAGAGTGTATCATGCAAAACTCTGAAATTCAATTAAGTGAGGTGATGATTAATGGGATATGGTTCTTCATCCTTTGCAAATTCAGAATCGTGCAATGTAACTTGAATTTGAATGACTTGTGGTTTCCGTGTACAACGATAATAGAATTCCTGATCTATATGTATGTTCTGATTTGATAGCAGAACAGTGCAGTACACTTAATCGCAGTTCTGTTACTACTAAACATTGCAGTGCTTTGAGGGAAATCTGATACAAAATCTAAAATCCAATTTTGGTATATTAATGTTATTACAATAGTTAAATCAGTTATAGAATAGATATTCTTTAACCTTGAACTTATCACAGCAAAAATAACATTTACGTTTACTTTTATTATCACTTTGTTTGATTAGTATAATTATTTACTAATTCGATAGTGGAAAACTACTACTACACATTAAATAAAAGAAGGAAATAGAAAATATTTATTTAAAAACGTGACCACATAACGTAATTACAAGTTATTGCTATAGCACAGGAAAAGCTGGAATTAATAATTATTTACATCCTACTTTATTGAAATGGGTTGTATTATATTTAGCATAATTGTTTTAAAACTTTATATTCAAAATATCATAAATTTTGTCTAAAATTTAGCATTTCTATACATTTTCCATTGGAAATTCTACCATTGAAAGAGCATTTAATTTTAAATTGGCTAATTTTCGAAGTGTGTTGAATTTCCCAATTTAAAAATTGTTCTAACTCTTAAGCACTTGTATTACAAATTCATCCTTGCAGTTTCGAGTTAAATGTTATAATCGTGAAAGATTTAATTTAAAATTATTCAATTTCATACTCTACCAGTATCATCCTTCAAGAACCACTGGGAACTTTAGTTCCCAAAAAGTCGTTCAGAGATCCATAACTTCCGCAGAAAATTAATATACTTTCGATTTTTTTGCAGCACAAGCAAGACAATTTTTCTTTTATCTATAATAAATTTGAAACACTATAATCATTGTTGCAATTATTTATTATGACCTCATAAAACACTGTATGTGCATGTACAAAAAAATCGGGTCTTAAAAGCTTAAAATTATTCAACTTAAAAAGTAATAAACTAAAGGTACTGCATTTTTAGTGTTTTCAATTTAAAACTATTGTTATCTGAAGAATTTTAATTTGAAATTCTATAAAAAAAGCATAAGTTTACATTCGCTTGGTTTCCATAAATTTTAATTTTAAATTATTGTCCAACTAAAGAAAATTTTATGTGAAATAATTACAGATCCCTCCCACTTATCGCATTACCACTTATCGCGACTTCCCCCATTCGCATTGATCCCACTACCGACTTTTCAAAAAATATTGACATTCAATGGAACCTATTCAATAAGTTTAGTGTCAATTTCTGAACTTCTATCGATTCTAGGCAAATACAAATTCGACCCAAATTGTTTTATGTGGAAATACTTACATGCCTATCCAGACCAGAGTTCTCAAATTTTTAATTTTTTTTCGGAATAAAGTTTGTCATAAACGATAAATATTTTGGTTTAATATATTAATTTAACATAATAACCTCCTCATGTTCTCTGCTACTTGTTTTCTCAACTGTAAAATTTTGACACTAACATTTTTGAATAGTTTCGATTTTGTAAACCAATCAGATATGAGGGTAAAGCGCAAGGGGAGAAAGATTTTTAATGTTGTGGGGGAACTTACTAAACGCGAATCTCAGTCCCAGACTTTCGCGATAAGTGGGAAGGTACTGCACGTGGTTTTGATCTTTCTAAAATAATAATAATAATAATTTAAGTAGTCGAAGGTTTGATAATTTCTCTTATTCGTCACTTTAAATTCCTTCTGTTTCAAACGCTTTTTATCATTTTTAATTTTGAAAACTTCAAACTTGAATAATTTTTTAACTGATTTTCCAACTATGCAAGGAATTTTCAAGAAGATAGTTCAATTTTCAGCCAAAGAGATGAATCTTTAACCAAAAAAAAATTCATACGTCGAACGTGACGCTTTCTATTTTAGTTCGAGATCTTGATCACACCGGTAAAGATATATTACAGAATATAATAGAAGACATTACCGCATAAATTTGATATCAATATTCAGTAGTGATTCAAGATCCTCATCCCCTGAATTTCCACCATACAAATGTTCAAGCACGTGTACTCACGTAGTAAACGAGGAGCAACACGTTTCTCTCGACTGGCTATCTGCCAATGGTATAATGCACTGAGCTTTTTTGGTTCGGCAGACAGACTGTTTCCAACAAAAGCATCCTCAGACTGCATTTGAATACTCTATTACCTGCGCTGACAGTCGAGTAGCACAAATAGGGTGAGAAGAGTCATGAAAGAATAGAACTAAATGGAAATTGGAAATCGAAACTGATAAGAAATATAGTCTAGATAGAACCTTTCTGAACAACGATATAAGGATCTAATATACACTCTCACACTGCATAAGAAAACAATTTACTTGAAATAGAAACTATCATGTCTATAATGGAATAAAAACTACTGCAAAAAATACTATCTCGCCAAAAACATCTACGAAGCAAAATATTTCGCCAAGTAAAATTTGTTTAGGAAATTCAACATAGTTTGTAAACTCAAATTTTCTAAGTAATTCTAAAAGATATCTGAATTTTAAATTTATTAAATTGATAGATAACTTTTTGCTTGGCGAAATCTTTTCCATCGTAGGTGTTTTTGGTGAGATGTCATTTCTTTTTTGATAAAAGTTTTTACTTAAGAATATACTTATTTCAAATTAATAAGAATATTTCATACTTAGTACAATATAATGTATGTCTACAGGTATGATTTGTTAGATATTACAAATTAAAATCGACTCCTGCATTTAATATAAGTTCATTTTAAAAAATACGAATCGAAACAAAAGTGAAAGTAAACTACAATTTAAAAATAAATAATTTACCATTAGGTCGTGTAAACTGCTGAAAATGATAAATTTTGCATATTTTTTTAATCTACCGTGTCCAGTTTCTAAAAAAGGACAATGTTCAATGCCTATACGATAATTAGCAATCTTTCAATAAAAGATATTCGCTTGATTTACTCAATGCTTTACCACCACAAACGGATCAGTTCCTGAAATATGGAATAGTGTAAACAGATTGACATTTGCATTTTCTCAACAAAAAAGTAAATCAAAAAAGCAACATCCAGACTTAATACTATTGAATTTCTCCTACAATTTTATGTCTATCAACTTTGTTGTACACTTGACGTTTGCATTCATGCAAGTAAACAAGGAAAGGGATTCCTTTGAAATGCGTGCAAGTTGACAAACTATAACGTGAAGGATAAGGATAGAAGAAAGCCTCTCGGAAAAGGAGTTTCCTGGAGTACTCGGGTACTCTATAGAGAAGCGAAAAAGTTCCTCTTAGAAGCGTCGACTTTACGGGAGGAAAGCGACATTTCGTTCGAATCGTCGTCGTGAGCTGCATGCTAAAGAAATTGAGGGGAAAGGTTAAGATAAGGTTACAACCAGAAAAGCTAGAGAAAATTTCCGGAATGGATATAAAAGTCTGACACTTTGAAATCACACAATAAGTTGGCTCGTTATTGTATAAAATATGAATTGTTACTAAAAGTTTAATTATTCAATCCGAAGGCCAAACCATTCCGATAGTCCTCATATACTCCTGAAATTTTGTAAAGATTCTACTAATATTTTAGAATACTGTTCCAGAATAGTATTTCCAAATATTTTTAAGTATTCCGAGATATTCCCACTATTTTATAACTCCGCGACCAGGGTGTCTAACCGACGTATGATTTTTAATTCCCGTTTATTTTCCGGGTTTCTCCCGGTCAATTTAAAAACTTCGAAAGATTTGAATGATTCATAATGATTTAAATTTTTTAAAAGATTTTTGACTTGAAAAAGATAATACAGAATTTTGTAAAACAATTTTAATAGGTTCATCTACATTATATATTTTCCTTGCTTAAAGCTAAGTTTTTTATAAACTTTGACTTCTAAAGAATGCAAATATCATACTGAAACTTTATAATTATTATACTATTAAGCCATATACCTTGACGGAAATTTGTTTTTTATACTTTGTTTGTGTGTTCCCCGTCCAAACTTAGAGTCATATTTTTTTTACAAAATTCCCTATAGCACGTCACAATTCGATTAAGTTCCAAAGTCTACTATTCCAAGTCAAAACTATAATTATTAACAAAATTCGGTACAATGAAAATTATAAATATTTACGGAAATTCACAGTTCTATCTTATTAGAATTATAATTCTTTTATAAAATTCCCTATCCCAAAGTCAAAATTATCATTGTTTGGGAAATTGCCTGTTACAAATCCAAATTTATAATTTTTTACGAAATTTCCTGTTTAAAATTCAAAATTATAACTCTTTAAGGAAATTCCCTGTATCAGTTTAAATTATAATTTTTTACTAAGATTCCCTCTTTCAAAGTAAAAATGATCATCCTTCACGAAAGTAACCTATCCCGAACTCAAAATTAGATATCTTTACTGTACTTTCAATAATAGAGTAATTAAAGAATAAGTTTAAATAAATAATAGCTGCAATGTATTGATTGAATTTGACTGTTTTGATGTTAAATGTTGTTTTTAAGTCACAAGTGTCATCTAACCATTCGTATCGTGCAGTTTTTTCGTTCTTCTTGCACTCTTTCGCTCCCAACTAAGCCACAAATCCCAAATATGTTCATAATATATTTCCTCAATTTCTCCCATATTTTCTGATATCCCTGCATATCTTAAGAATTTCTTGCATTCAGAGCCATTCCCAAATATTCTGCAGTTTTCTCAAATATTCTGAAGTATTGTTAGAGAATATATTCCACAGATATTCCTACGGAAATAAAATACATATGAAACAAAAAACATTTTTAAAAATAAAAAAAATGATAATTCTTACGAAAAGTTTAATCCAGTTTGAATACTAACAAATTATACATTTCACCATAGGCTTGTATGTATTTTTGTAAATGTTACATCATTCTTTAATCATGGAGGTGTTTCTCTGTATACGTTTCTCTGTTCATTTTCAGTTTTCAACTTTCGCATCATCCCTAAATACTCAACAACTTCACTAAATTTTGTTATCACTTTAAAAAAAAATACCATATGTTCTCGGGTACTAAAAAACTCTGATACCCAATCCTTAATGCTATTTCCATAATATACCTATCAGAGAATGTATTATTATTATTTCTTTAAACTGTAACTGGATTTCTAAATTTTCAATATCAAATCAGTGAATGAAGAGATGTTCCATGTTTAAACGTTCATAATTACTTATATATATATATATATATATATCCAATTGTATTTGTAGTTATGTACACTACCGTCCGAAATTATGAGATCGATTGACGCAAACACTATTAACAATCACTGCTGGCTTTGAACCACGATAACTCAGCGAAAAAAATGATAGAGCATTTAAAAAAACAGTTGGTAAGCCTATGAAATTCCACGTCTAGTAATCCCAAACAGATGTTTTATGATCTGCTAAAGATAATACAGTACGTGACAAGTTTTCAAAAAAAATTCTAGATTTTCTAAAATTTTGTACCTTGGCTTCAACTTTTAGTATGACCTAGGAAAATAGTTGCAAATATCTGATAATTTTACGACATAGAACCTGAAATTTGATCTTTAATTTAAGCCGAAGAAACTTAAAAAGTCGTTATCGGTTATCGACACGATTAGAAATGTTCAATTGTATCTAATTTGAGTTTTACTCGGCAATCACGCTTCGCGGCCGGTCTGCTGCTCGCCTCCTTCGTTCAGGCAGGGCCGAATAGGCCACACACAGAGGTGGTCCTTGATTGGGGCTCTCTTATACTTTTGATTCTGCTCATCAGTAATGCTTATTTCAAATTATTGTAAACTTTTTAAATTATTCATTTTTTTAATTATTTACAAGTATTTCAATTCAGAATTATCCCCATATTTAGGAAAAAAAATTATGAACAGTTCTTTTAATTTTTTAAAATTGTTACCAACTAGAATATTAATAAAAATCTAGATATATTGTTACGAGAGTAAACTTTTTTACATATGAATTAAGCATCTAAATTCTAAATAAATTATTTATATGAAAAACACTCAAAAATATTAAAAGTGGATAGTAATGGAATTATTATTATTATATATTATTATAACTTCAATTTTTAATAAATGATTTACTATTTTCCTTCATGGTTTAGTATATATATATATATATATATATATATTCGTTTTCGTGCACTTATCCATCGTAAATTTTCACGATTATTTGGTACTCCAACTGTTTCGGCAATTTCACCATAATAAAATCCTTCTCCACATAAAGTACATATTTTTACCATCAAATCCAGATTAATTTCCTTGTTTAAAAGCATTTTTTTATATTATACTTTAAATTTTTATAGTTATTGTTAATATCAACCTGCATTAACTAAGAATGAAAGAAAAAGAAATAGAAGAAAAACGTTCATTGAAAGAAGTTTACTTTGTTTTTCTAAGAAATTCGCTTTTAATATTTTTGAGTGTTTTTCATCTAAATAATTTATTGAGAATTTAGCTGCTTATTTCGTTTAAAAAATAGTTTACTCTCGTAACTATATATCTAAATTTTTCTTAATATTCCAGTTAATAAAAATTATAAGAAATAAAAATCATCATTTTTATTCTTTAATATCGGGATAAATTCTGGATTGAAATAATTGTAAATAATTCAAAAAACAATAAATAATAGAATAAATTTACAATAATTTAAAATAAAAATTACTGATCACCCGAATCAAAAGTACAAAAGAGCCCCAATCAAGCCCCACCTCTGTGCGTTGCCTATGCGGTCCTGCCTCAACGAAAAAGGCGAGCAGCAGACCGGCCGAGAACTGTGATCGTCGACTAAAACTCAACTTAGATACGATTGAACATTTTTAATCGTATCTCGGGAACCGCTAATGACTTGTTTAATTTCTTTGGCTTAAATTAAAGATGAAATTTCTGAAAATCTAGAATTTTTCTTTAAAACTTATCAAGTACTGTATTATCTTCAGCAGATCAAAAAAAAATCTGTTTGACATTACTAGACGGAACCCAACTTCAAATACGGAAAGATGAGGAATTTTCTGCTTGGGATATTACCTTATTTTCTCACATATTTTATCATATTCCCGCATATGTTCCAAGTATACCTTGTATTCAGAGATATTTCCAAAAATTTTCGAAGGATTCTTTGAGAATATATGCCCAATACACGCAAACTGAATGGTCGAACCCTCGATTAAATCCAAACATCAATTTTGCCATATAGCCAATTCATAATACATATTTTATTTCTCGTTCGGTGCTGAACAAATATTCCCCATTTTGCAATTTTTATGTGAAATCGATAACATGCTTGTTTGAAAATTCAGCAAGTTCACAGTAGTCGATGGTAGTTCGCACTGCTGTGGTTTCAGGGTATGATTTATTCTCTGCGGGAGCGAGCGCATTAATTATGGAGCGCGTATAAGCAGCTTTAGTTGGTTTGTTGTTTGAAAACATGACGTCATTAATCAAGGTGAAGATAGAAGTTCTAGTGGTGTGAAGATACTGGCATAATATCATATTACTTAGTAATCATAATATTAGGTGTGTTATGTCTTGCCTTTAATTACATTTTCTACTTGAGAATTTCATTCTTTTCAATACTTATTACCCGATGTAACAGTTTGACAAAAGAACTGTAATTTAGAATGTGTTCTACAATAAATAAGTTCGTAAAAATATCGGTTAGTTTGTAATTGAAATCGATAAAATTTAGGAGGCTTGCTGGTACATAAAACAAAAAATGTACTAGCATGGGAAAAGTTTTCATAACGAGTTTGCTCGATAACAATCTGAAAACTCTACATGAGCACTAAAGTGTATAAGCCTGATCGTTACAAAGCAGAAGCTCTCCAATTACAGTATCAGAGCAGGAAGTTTAACCCAGGAAAGATCTTTTTTCTTCCTTCTTGTTCCTAAAGAACGTTTCGATTCGGAGATATCGGAAAAGAATATTTTTCTCATTATAGTTGTTCAAAAGAAACTTTAGAATACGTCAGGCAAATTAATTTTTTTATTACATAGACGGAAAAGATATTTTGGTGTTTATTATGTAGTATTTCAAAATTTTACATTGTTCAAAATTCAATTATACGAATTATCCCAAATTTAAAAATTTAGAATTTGGATAACTAATTGGAACAACTACAATCGTTAAACATAATTCGATTCGAAGATCAAAACGTAAATAGTTTATAAATTCAAAGTGTAACATTAATCATGATCAGAATTAAGTTCAGCAAGTAGTATCTGTCGAAATAAATTTTTTAGCTGCCCCGAAAAATTTTGGGCATTGAAATACAAATTTTGTTGAAACAATATAAACTGCATTTTTTTATTATCTAATTTTTTTGTCGATTCAATAATCTGAATATCCTTTGAGAATTCAATTTTAATTTGAAAGATATTCTACGGGCAACTATTTAAAATTGTATAGATATAAAGAAAGTAAAACGAAAATTAACATAAGTTGAAAATTTTCAATTTTGAAGTCTTCAGAAAAATTAAAAAAGTCGGAAAATTCCACAATTTTAAGCTTTTATAATTCAGCTATTGTGAACTTTTTATTTTCAATGTTTTATTAGAGTTCTTAAATTCATTATAGTAATAATAATACATAATACATTCAAGGCTTTAAAAAATTTTTAAAAGTCCATAGAGTTAAAAATAAAGTGTTAAAAATTCAATAGTTGTTAAACATCTAAACTTTAATCTAAATTGAACTATTTAAATTCGTAGATATCAATATAAAACAAGTTCAGGATTAAACATTCACAGGGAAAGGTCGAATTAAGACATTTTTAAATTTATTTTTTTAAATTGAAAAATATAAGCAAGTACCTAACACGAATAGATTTGTAAAATTAACTTTAAAACTGTATGCCTTTAAATTTTGAAACACTCGAAATTTAACAGTTGCCACTCAAACCTTTCAAATCAGAATTACTCATGGATTCAAAAAAATTTTACTGCTAGGCAATTAATGATCATTCCAAAAACATTATGAATTCAGTAAAAAAACAGTAAAAAAATGGTTTTTTTCATATGTAATATGTGAAGAAAATGTACAAAGTCTTGATTAATTATGTTGATTTACATTTTACCTCAAACGCTTCTAACTCAAGATTACAAGCATCGCTCTAATTATAAGTTAGGCACGAATCTCTTTGATGAACATCATCCTAAACAGAGTTTGGTATTATATGTTTCAGCTGGTTCCAATCTTGTGGGCAAGTTTACTCAAAGCGTCAGGAGAATTGTCCAGGACGTTAAGGATGAAGGGACCTCGAGTACGTATCAAATCATAAAGTCCTGCTTAATATTTTCAATTTTTCAATACTGTTTAATTTTAAAAATTCGAAAAAAATCATGAAAATTCCTACTTTTTGTCCCATGATAAAATTACGCGAAGAAAATTATCGGGGAACTATTCGGGGCCAAAATAGACTACCCTCACTGCAATTTTGGCACTGTCAAGACGATCTATTATCCTATGTAGAAAATCCGATCGGGATTTAGTAGGGCCCTGGATAGATTTCCCTATTTCTCATCAAGCGCTCATCGGGAAAAGTGGAGAGGGTCTGACTAGTTCTGTAACGCTGGTTTAGCCAGAATCTGGTTAGAAATTCTGAGCAGGCCCTGATGAGAGTGCCCTTTAATCGCGCGACGATTAGTAGGACCCGTCTAGACCTTTTCTATTACCTAATGAATATTGCATTTATATGACGAAAAAGGTATTTTAAAAATAAACATTAATTGATTGCGAGTATTTTGACTCTAAATATTATTGGTACTATTTAGATTGAATACATATATACCATTTTTAAACATTACATTACTAATAAAATTTCTAACGCTACGGAGTATCGAACACGTACATCTATACCTAAATCTATCGCCTAAGCCGTCGGGAGTCTTAACCATTACGCTAAACCTTCAAGTTGATAGTCGATGAAAAAGCCATACTCATAAGGTACAGCTCAAAAAATTTTAAACACTCTCTTTTGCTAATTATATATTTGTTATTATACGACGTTATGTATGTGTAAAATATACGGGCTGTAAACAGGAATATCAATAAAATAATTTTTAAATAAATAAATATAATCGATTGAAATTTTTCTTCCTGTAATATTTCTTTTTGTCCGTTGTAGATTACTTTACAACTTTTTACAATGACAGAAAATTTAATTTTTTCGGAATATTTACAGTTTTTCATTGGGGTGGAATTTTTTTCTTAGCAAAAAAACAGTATACAGATAGATTTGTAATACCTACATAAGGCGCGATATTCTTCACTAGAACCAGACAGGGCACCCATCAGTTTTTTCTAGACTAGACATTCTAATAAGGGCCCCAACCAGTTTTTTTGTACTAGGTATTATGATAGGGACCCCATCTTCAAATAGGGAAAGATGGGGAAATTTCTGCATGGAATGGCGCTGAGCAGATGTGAAACGTTTTTGTATGGTCAAATGCTAGTCTCGACGAGCTAATCTAATGCTTAATATTTTTGGAAATCTGCACTAAAATATTTTTATTCAACACTTATAATCATTTATGATTCTAAAATGCTATCTAGACCCCGATTAGGGCCCCAAAAGGCTGACTAGATAATGAGGAATCAAATTAATTTTTTTAGATCTCATTTGTTACTTTGGATATTTTTAAACAACCTGTCTCTATTTGGAAATGTAAAAAATATAATTAAAAGAGAAACTAGCGCTAGGCTAGCCAGAACCCTGTTAGGATCCCCGAAGACAGACTAGATTATGAGGATCAAAATTAATTTTTTTTAATTCTATTTTTTCATTTTTGGTACTTTTAAGCACCTAGCTTTTTTTAGAATTGTGCAAAAAATATTTGAGTCAGACACGTGGAAAGATAGTTGGTCATGGCGGGCCAGGCAGCACCCAATGTGGGCCCAAAAAGACCGTCATAGATTAGACATTTCAGACAATGACTTAACTGGAGGAAACTCTGCATCGATAATTTTCTACACGGGTATAACCTAGTTGCAAATCACTTATTGTGAATACTAAACAAACATAATTTTCCAGTTACTGATATTAATAAATGAAGTTTTTTCTCTCTGTTTTCGATTTAAACTTTACTTTTATTCTTCTAAGAAAATCGAAAAAATCTGATCGAAACTAATTTTTTAGTGATATTTTCTGTTAATATTATTAAAAAGAGAAGGAAATAAGGGATCGTTCACAAACTACGTGACGCGTTTATCTTTTGTTTATGTTGCTGTATCCTTTTACATTTCACGGAAATAATATTTTGATCTTCATTTAAACAAAACAAAAACGCGTCACGTAGTTTGTGAATGATCCCTGAGAAGATAATATGGTAAAATTGAAATAAATAAATGAAGTTTTCGTGGTGTGATCAATTTTTCACAATGATCTAAAATGAATCGTACTCTACTTATTTTCTCATAAGACTCAAGTCATATACTAGGTACTATATTTTCTCAAGGTGGTTGGGAAATAAGCCACTTTGGAATCGAGCCAGAAACATGGTGCATCTCTTCAATGGAGTTGAAATGTAAACTCTAAAGTGCCTTATAAAATTGTTTCACCATCTGACAAATAATAATCAAATATGAATAAAACTTCAAAATTGTATTGTGAGATGTTTTTGGTCAATTCTTTTAATTATTTGCTTTTGAAGAATATGCTCATCAATATAACTTTTAAGTTCTTTAGTAAAAATCAAAGCTCAAATTGAGTTTTAGCTAAAAAAAATATAGCTTTATCTAAAAATAATAATTTACAAACTAATGCTATCACAGAAAAAATATAAGATAAACTTTGCATCGATTTTTGATGAAAGATTCGTTGCAATAAAAATTACATTCACAGGATGAACTTAAAAAAAATATCGGTTAAACTGTCTTTTGTTTTTTCATGACCAAGCGTCTAGTTTAAAAAACGCAAAATTGTCTGATTAAATTTGTATTTCTCTAAAAAATTGCTTGCAAAAAAATTTATTCTTAGATTTTTCTGTGATCGATAAACATAAAAGTGATGGCATTCAAGCAGATCCAAATAAATTATCAATATAAATCAAATTATATCAAATCATTATTATAGAAATAAAAGCAATATCAATGCAAACATTTATCTGTTAAGAATTTTTGATTCAATTTCGCAAGGCACACTTGCTAGCATAAATTTTACATTTTACGTTCACACAAGTTGTAATCAATTTTATTACAATTTACTACAATTAAATTCCAATATTATATTATTTATTTAAATTCTTAAAACGTTTTATTAAAATATCCAAAACTTCACTTATACTACATTACGTTGAAAAATGTCAAATTGCACTGAATCTTATTCCACTCACAATATTTAACTGTTTCACTAGTAACACTCCAAAATGTTTTACAAGTTTGTCCTAAAACTATTAGGAATTAGACGCTTGAGGCCATGATTATATTATACGAGTATTCTGCTCATTCTCCCTCAGTCACCGTGGTTACCGCGCATGCGCGCTTCGCTCAGCTGCGCATTCTACAGCCGCGCATCAAAGTTCCATAAATGATTGGAAGTATTCCCAGTGTATGGGATTCGTGACGTGTATGGTAAATTTACAAGTGAATAACGTAAAATTTCTTGCTTGTATGGGCCATTCAAAAGTATGGGGAAAATCACATACTTTCGTATGGGAAAATTAAGATTATTTTTTACAGTGTTTCAACGGAAGAGTTAAACTTTCAAGAATAAAAGCTAAATTTTCTATTGAAAGAGATAATTTGCATCAAAAGAGTTGAGCTTTCAACCTAAAAAGTTAAGTGTTTTTGAGAAATATTGATTCTAAATGACAAAAAAACAAAACAAAAATTCGCATTTTTGAATAAAAGAGACGAGTTTTTTAACAAAAACTTTAATTTTTTACTGACAAGTTTAATTTTCAATCAAATGTTAGGAATTTCGAAAAAAAGATTAAACTGAAATCAAAAACAGTTTCATTTTCAACTTAGAAAAATAACTTTTTTACGAAAAAAGTAAAAGAAGAATTCTTTTTAAAAAAGGGAGAAGAGAGGAATAGAAAAAAAAGTATGAAGCCTGATATTAAATAGAATTTCTGTACCATAGATTATTATAGATTTCATAAAAAAAAAATCTAAAATAAAATGGATTGAAGTGACTAAAGTAGTAAATTCCTTTACTAAAGTGACTATAATGACTTTTTCTTTAGGAAGCGCCTAAAATGTTACTCGAAGAAAAGTGACTAAAATTATTATTTTTTTGAAATTCCCAGTACACTGCAAATGAGTATTTGAAGTCTCGAAAGTTCGCCAAACGAGTTAGCACCTTTTCATTTTTTCTCCTCGAGTTAGCACCCGTTCATTTGGTTTTTCCTAGATGCAACCTTGAAATATCGACTAAATAATAAATGATGTATAATAATATATATAAATACGACTTAAAAATTCATCATTATAACTTGAAAGTGAATGTTGGAGAACTATAATCACACCCCGGACCAATTTACATGGAAGTTGAGCAGCTGCTTGCTTGCTTGCTCCAATTCTGCTTGGATTATCAATGCTTCGGGCCTTCATAATATCTGGAATCTACAGCACTGGGACTAATTAATTTATATCGAAACTTGCTTGTTGCAATAGCCCGAGGCTCATGGAAATGAGTGAAATTGTCTTTTAGCGAGTATCATCCATTCAGAATACATGTACAAATTTAGATAAAGTGAGAATACTTGTAACAAACAACACACACACAAGTAACGAAATATTTGTCATAATATTTTTTTTTAATATCTTAAATATTTTCTTTAAGCAGCAGTTCGTAACCTTTTAATTTAAACTGGTTTAATTTTACATTATCAATTTTAAATTCTTCATTTTAATTTAAACTTAAAATTGTGTTGTTTTAAACTTTCCAGATTGAATTTGTTAAAATCCTACCCGTTCAATTTTATGTCGCCAATTTTCAGGTATGTTAATTTAAAATTACCTATTCAAAAATGCTCAAGTTTAAAATGCTCAATCCTGAAATTTACATTTTTCTTCTCAATTTTTGAATCAATGCTTTAAAGAGCTGGAATTTAAAATCGTGATATTTTCCAGTTTTCCCGCTACACCCTAAAAACAGCTGTTTGCAAATGCTTTAAAATAATATGGACGATTATAAAAAATAAAATATTTAGATATTGAATAAATATTAAAATAGAAATAATATAATAATACAATATTATTATGTATTATATAATAATAAAATATTAAATATTTAATATTAAGTCGGGGTAAACATTTTTTTCGGGCTTGAGTGTGGGATGAAACTAGGAACTACACTGAATCTGTTAGCACTATACTTAAAAAAATGTTCGAAAAGCTACCGGAAGCAGGTATAATTCATGTTAGAAGAAAAAGTATAAATGTCCGTTAGGGTCTTCGAAATTAATTTTCTTTTTTTTTTTGTTATTGATTCCCTCCAATTTTTTTGTTTTCTAGAAAAAGAAATTCCGTTTTTTTTCAAGTCATTTAACATTTAACCATGTCTCCGGAATTTTTTATGAGGAAAGCTTAATTTTTGAAAAAATGGAAAAAGTACTCATTAAAATTATTAAAATTAAATTTTTGTCAATTTTTAAAGAATATTCCACGAATAATGTCCAATTAATGAATTTTTATTATTATCAAATAACAAAAAAAAAAACATACATAAAAAAATCATTTTTCTTTCCTCTTTTTTATTTTTGTCCAAAGGGAGAAGTTCCTTTTATTTTATTTTTAGAGGAAAAAAGGGAATTTTTTTCAGATTGCAATGGCAATGTTTTATGGTGATTGTCAAAATTTGGTCATTGTATTCTTGATTTTATTTTCAGGAATTCTGCTCATACTATATTTATACTATGGGATTTAAAATATTAGGAATTTTTTCTCACGAAATTTATGCACTAAGGTAATTAGATTAATTTCAATGAGTACAATTTATAAAATATTATATAATACATAATACATAATACATAATACATAATTATATAATACATAATACATAATACATTCACTCAAGTTTATTATACTGAGTTACTGAGATATCAATTTAGAGAATGTTATTCATAAAGAATATTATCAGTTCCTTTAAAAGAAATCTGTTTGATAAAAAATCAATTTAATCATTGACCATGATAAAAAGTTTCTATTTATCAACAAAAAGTCTGAAGCAACAAAGCACTCGTGAAAAAGGGCCCAAGTGCTTGTCATTTTGCCCTAAGTTTTTAAGCGATGATGGTTTGTCGAGATTTTTGTCAAATATTCCATAATGTAAGTTAGTCGTGGGGTTTAGTTGTTAGATTTCGATTCTGTATGTAGTGAATAAATTAAGTTAATAATAATAAAAATAATAATTTTACGCGAGTGTCCGTATTTACTTGTATTTAATTTGGATATTAAGTTGCTCCTTCTCAAGGCTGAATCTTTTGGTGGAGTGAGTTATGTTTCATATATGGTAGTCGTTTGAGATTCTCATATGCTTTGTTCAAACAAAAATATTAGTTTTGACGGCTAAAACCCACTATACTGATTTTTGATACGCTAACCCTATTTTATCTATTTTTAAATTAGATTATAATAAATTCTCATTCATTTTTATCATTTATTCTAAAAAAAACTCTCCTAGTGTAATCTTATTAATAATTTCTGTTTTTCACAAAAAATATATCACTCTTAACATTCCCTAAGAACGTCATTAATTATACGGCCGGGAATCAAGGAGTTCATACAAGAATAGTGTGAAAGGAAAATTACAAGGGGGGGGGGGATTGAAAATATCATTAAAAAATATATTACTCTCAGCATTCGTTAATTGTGTCATTATTTCCAGGAGATAAAAACTGCTAATGATCTGCAGGGGAAAAAATGGTTGAAATAGATGAACATTGTTTTAATTATTACCAAATATGGTAGAGAAATATTCCACTTGACATTCACAAGCTGTATAATTTAACCCGCAAAGTAACGATTTTTCACGTCTTTAGCATGATTTTTATATAAAACTACTACTTTACATGTTATGGGGCATTTTCCAGCCACAATAAAAGGAGTTTGAATGGATCAAAAGAAAAAATTATGGTGTGAAAATTATTTCTTGAATATTCGTTGATAAGGTGTACGCTTATGGTATTCGCACACTTTAAATACTTTTTCTTCAAAAAGCGTTTTTTCGAAGTTACAACTACAGTTCCGGCTATATTGCACTATATGTAACTTTATACTGGCCATAATTTTTCCCTTTTCATGCGGACGCACAGACGCACACACAAACATATATATATATATATATAACATACGCATATATATATGTATCCTCTTAACTCTCGATTCTGGGTCCGCCCGATCTTCGGTCGGCTTCACGCTTGACTGATTGTGATTGCCCTCTGAGTGCCCATCCTAAGCATGTAAGCTCGGATAGTCAGTCCCGTATCAAAAGTTGCTTACATCGCTCCTCTCTGTCCGGGAGCCACATTGGAGAGGTGGTATGACCTGAAAGGTCCGCAGAATTTTTTAAATGGATATTGTGCAGAATGGTCACCTGAATCCAACGGTATGAGGTGCTTTCGCAAACTGATGGTCGTTCTCGAGATCTTTTGCGATGTCCTTTACTTGAACATTATTTTTTTATTTTTAAATAAACTATTTGAGATACGGACAAAAATCTTAGATTAAATTTTTCGCTCTATGACTTCTTTAACAGAATTTTACAACAAAATGCAAAATTTTTTTTAAAATTCGGCTACATTCGGGTTCTTAGAAATCTTGTTGCAAATCTTGTTTTTGGTTTTTTTATATAAACTATATGGGACAGATGCAAAAATGTGCAAAAGAAATTTCATGCGTCTTAGAGCAATGTAACTAAGTCTGAAGACAAATCTGCAAAAGACCCATAAATAATGCATAAAAATCGATGATTATAATTTGCTTCTTTGCGTTCTTTGCAAAAACTACGAGGCAGAGAAAAAAGCGCAAGGAACAAAAATTGTTCGTTTCAATGAGACCTAACAGTTTCAAAAAAAGTTTTCTCAAAATGT
>JAAAKG020023190.1:0-20156 GCA_010014905.2 Druon quercuslanigerum | reverse complement strand
TAAATAATAATTATTTTAAGTAAGTAATATCTTGTTATTTTTAAGCATAGTTGTAACATGTCGATATAAATTTCAGTTAAATAATAAAGAAAAATAAATTCCTTATGATTTATAACAATCCATTCATGCTTTTTAATTTATTATTTAATTGTAAGTAAATGGTGATCTGACTATCTTATTAATTTGTAATTGATATTAATTAACTATAAAATTAATAATGTATTCTTTGTTCTAACCGATCAAATATTTTATTTGCCACTTATTATAACGGTTTTTGTAAACAAAATTCCAATTCACCAGTTTAATATTGTGTTTATGTTACAATTAAACAAGTTAATAAATTATTTAAATTATACAATTATGCGTTTGTAATACTGAATACTTCTTATCAACATATTTTCTTTTTTAAAAATTATTTCAGGAAGGATCCACACTAATTATTGTCAGGATATATTTAACAATATTTGAATAATATTTTTTTTTTTATATAAACAATTATTATTTTGTGAAAGGACGCGAAATTGCGGAAAAGAGGGGTCCAGATCAAACCTTGTTGTCTTCTATAGAAGAAGGAGTTTAGAGCGGAAGGGGGGGTATTGAAAATTTCAAAAAAACACCTTACCTAATTTGTGGATGACTCTTGACTTAAGATGCGTTTTTGCAGTTTGCACATGAAATGCGAACCTGCGCAAGAATTTAACCCGCCACCCACAAACCCCACTATCTCATAGATGTTGTCTAGCGTCGCGACGCTGCCCGACGTTCTCAGATCGACGCCGGTCGCGACGTGATTTAGAGATCAAGATTCGATATCAATTAAAAGCCAAAAACGCGGCAATTGTAAAGAATACGAAAAAAGAATAGTTCCCGAATAAATAAAAAAATTGGATAAAAAATGTTTAAATAAACCGAGGCTTAATTGAAAAAAGTGTTTGAATAATTAAAAAGGGTTCAAGATGAAAGTGTATTAAATAAATGAATGCTGAGGACGTGTCTTCGAGGCTCATATCTCGCCGTCATTTTCTTATTCCATCATCCACGTGACCTTGGTTGTCAATATTATTATCATTGCTATTATTAACTCCACTGTCATTGACTGGTTCTTGTATTCAGTGATTACAGAGTGTCTTGAACTGTTATCATCATTATTGTCGTTACAGAACTGTTGTCAATAAATTATCTCATTCCAATATAGCAGGAGGAAGTGACGAAATAAGAAACCTCGTCTGACTGGAGCAAGGTGAGCAAGTTCAAGGTCACGGTAGATATAGCGCTTTCACTTTTAATGATTATTTATGATCTTATGGTTTATTTGTTGATAACTACGATCAGGAGATTTCGGTGGATTTCCGAATAACCTTTTTGAAAAGAACGTGTCAATTTACAAATCACAAAAAATTTCAGTTTTTCCCCTATCCTAGGGGAATTATGAGGTACTGTCGACAAACTCTACCATCAAATATAAACTCAGCATCTCAAAATATGAAAATATATCAGCTTTTCTGTAAAAAAAAAAGCCTAAATGATACCCTAAGTTTTTCTCAGTTTTTTTACTTTTCCCCTAGGCTAGGTGAATTATCAGGTACTGTAGAAAAATTCTAATGTCGGATTCGAACTTAGCAACTCAAAATACAGAAAGATATCAGCTTTTCCCTATAGAAATTAAACCTTCGTGAAACCTTAAGATTTGCTCAGTTTTTCACTTTTCCACTAGGCTAGGGGAATTCCGAGGCACTGTGGATTCGGATTCAGCAGATCAAAATACATAAAGGTAGCTGAGGCACGTCTTAAGTTTAGACAACTTTTTTGTGGGCCTGTGTTATGTATTCTAATCGATATTCAACAGACTGCGGCTCTCGATTTTCCATCTAACCTTTTTCTGAGGCAATGCAGAATAACTTGGTTGCCAGATTTTAACTCAGCTACTCAAAATATGGAAAGATACTAGATTTCCCATGCACTTTTTTTACTTTTTCCCCTAGGCTAGGGCTATTCTGCGTTACTTTAGAAAATTTTTAATATTATATGTAAACTCAGCAACTCAAAACACTAAAACATATAAGATTTTCCGTACAAAAATAAAGCCTTCGTTAAACGTAGAGATTTGGTCAGTTTTCCAGTTCTTCCCCTAAGCTAAGAGAATGATGAGGGACTAAGGAAAAATTCTTATGTGAAGTATGAATTCAGCAAAATACATTGTTTTATTAACTTTCCCGTGGATAAATATTACTTTACTGAAAAATTCCAAGATTTTACACATTTTCCCTAGGTTAGGGGTAAAATTTGGGATCTGAGGGGAATTCTAAGGCTGGCTTCGGAATCAGCGGCTCAAAATCCATTAGGGTAATCTAGCCACATATAAAGTTTAAAAAACTTTTGCTTTTTGGTCGGCCTGTGCTATTTGTCTGCTTTAAACTAAAGATTTTTTTTATTTTTGTAAGACTTCATTAAAAAATTCTTCCAATGTAAAATCTCATGCTTTTATATTAAAACTTGTTTTTTTTTTTATTTTTAAAGTAATTTCCTAATTGAGATGAGAATTTAAAAAAGGAATCATTAAAGAGAATAGGCTAATAAGTAATAAGATACATTTGGATTTGGGTGATAAAATAAAAAATCCCAATAACATATCAAAGATTTTAGCATAGTCGTCTAAGAAACAAAGTTTCCTATATTTCCTTATTCTCGACTCACTAAATACAAAAGAGTTGTACTGTGAAATGGAAATTTTTATATTTCAATGCACATCTACATGCCGAGACATTCAATTTCAGTCATCTTTAAAGAACATCAAACTAAAAGAAAAGATTACAGGATCGTAGCCTTAGACGAAATTTCCTTATATCTTCTAATTTTTTAACAAATGATAATAAAGAAACGACACAAAAATATTGCAAATTTTATTTCTCTATAAGCATCTACATATCAAGACCTTCAATTTCAGCCATCTTCGAAAAATATCAAACCAAAAGAAAGAATGCCAGCATAGCGGTCGGAAAAAAAATTTATATTTTTCTTATTTTTGAAAAAATTACTGAAAAAGACGAGACATTAACATTGCAAATTTGATTTTTTGATGAAAATTTATATACCAAGATCTTCAGTTTCATCCATCCCCAAAAAGAATCAAACTAGAGAAAAAGATTCCAGCAAAGTTATCTAAAAAATGGAAATTTTTTCATTTTTTAAAAAGTTGTTTAATAAGGAAAAACTATAGATTCATGTATCTTATTTTATACAAATGATAAGAAACTAACTGCACCTAAACATAGTAAAGTTTATTTTCAAATTGACATCTTAAAGAAAATATTTTAGCATAGTGGTCTAAAAAAAGAAAATTGCCTCATTTTTCTGATTTTTCACAAATTAAAACAAAAAGCTACACTATAAGATAGCAAATTTAATTTTTCAAAGCTCATCTATATGTCAAGACCTTCAATTCCAGTCATCTTTGAGAAAAATTCCATTAACTGAAAAGACCAATGATAAATTAAAAGAAACTATAGCTTAAAAAAGCAAATTTCATTTTTAATAAGCGTCTGCATGCTAAGATTTTGACTTTAAGTCATTCTAAAAGATTATAAAACTAAAAGAAAAGATTTTATCATAATGATCTATAAAAAGACGATTTCCTGATTGCTCTTATCATTTACAAAGTTTCTCATCTTCCCGAAATTGGGGATGAATAGTCCAATATTTTTCATAGGCTTAGCTAGTCATCTAGAATTTCCGGGATGACTAGACCAGGCCCTTCATTAACTTCCTCAATTTTTCGAAACAACTAAATGCAGCCTATTCTTTAACAAATGATAACAAAAAAACTAGACCTCAACACAGCAAATGTAATGTTTAAATGAATATCTACATGCGCAGACCTTTTCTTTCAGCTGTCTTCGAAAAATATGGAACAAAAAGAAAAGGCTCCATCATAGTGGTTTAAAAAAAGAAAATTTTTCCATTTTTATTATTTAATTTTAGCCGTTTGCAAAGACTATGAAACTAAAAGAAAAGATTTCAGGCTAGTCATCTAGCAAACAAATTGCGTTATTTTTCTAATATTTTAACAAATAATAACAAACTACTCTAAAAAACCGCAAATTTTATTTTTCGTTAAACATCAAAATACTAAAATCTTACATTTCAGCCGTCTTCGAAATCTGTCGAGCTAAAAGAAAGGCTTCCAGAATAGTGGTCTAAAAAAAGAAAATATCCTAATTTTTCTTATTTTTCAACAAATAATAACAAGAAAATTACACCTCAACATGTAAAATTATATTTTCAAATGAACATCTATATTCCAAGACTTTTAAATTCTGCCATTTTCAAAGACTACTGAATTAAAAGAAACGATTTCAGCATAGTGGTATAGAAAAATAAAATTTCCTTATGCTTCTTATTTTTCACAAATTAAAAGAAAACACTACACTGTAGCAAAGCAAATTTAATTTTCCATTGCTCATCTACTTGTCGATACCTTCAATTTCAGCCATCTTCGAAGAAAATTCCATTAAAAGAAGATACTGATGATTAATAAAAACAAAATATAGCTTAACAAAGGAAATTTTATTTTTAATAAACATCTGTATGCTAAGATTTTGAGTTAAAGCCATTTCGGAAGTTCATCAAAACATAGCAAATTGAATTTTTTAATTATCATCTATATGCCGAGACCTTAAATTTCAGTCACCTTCGACGAAAATCAAACTAAAATAAAAGAATTCAGGATAGTAGACTAAAAACGAAATTTCCCTTTTTTTCTTTATATTTAACAAATGATAACAGACAAAATGCACCTCGAAATAGTAAAAAAAAAAATTCAATAAATATCTATATGCCGAGACCGTCAATTTCAGCCTTCTTCGAAGACTTTCAAACTAAAAGAAAAGATTCGAGCATGATGATGTAAAAAAAGAAACTTTCCTCATTCTTCTTGTTTAGTTTGAGCGGTTCGCAAAGATTATCAAACTAAAAGAAAAAATTTCAGCACGGTGGTTCGAAAAAGAAAATTTCCTCGTTTTTCTTATTTTCTAACAAATGGCAAAAAAAGACTACAGATTAACTTTTTTTTTATTCGTATCTTAATGAGCGTCCTATCCAGACCTGAAATTTGAACCACCTTTGAAGAAAATCGAATAATTTTAAGAGTATGATAAACCTTGTACAAAAAAGGGCGCTCACCATTAATATATATTGAACCGCATTTTTAAATTTCTATTTTCAACTTTAGCTTATAAATTAATACATTATTAATTCAACTAATAATTCAGGTACTAACTATTGATTTAAGTTATTAATAAGCAAGGTAGTTTTTTCAGGAAGCGTCTCTTTGTCTATTATGAAACACCGTTGATTGATTCATTTTTAAATAAGAGTCAGATTTGTGGAACTGGGTTATTTTTTATCTCTCATTTTTAAATAATGAAATAGGTTTAGAGTGATTCTTTATTTCCCATTAAATTTCTGGTGCTACATCCTTGAAAAATACGAGGACATTTAAGGATGTACACTACGTACAATAAATTGAAGAAATCGGAAGCTTCTAAGTTTATTTTAGAAAAAAAATTTAGGGCAAAATTGTTTATTTAACAATAGGCATTTAGAGTTAATTAAAATTTAAACTATCATTGTTTATTACCACAAATCCTCATTTTCGACAAAAAGCCATTCTTAAATTATAAAGATTTACTCATAAGGAAACATAAACTTTTCTGATTTTTATAGATCTTTCAGCGAAAAATTGTGTGCTAGACTGTAATACCATGGCACTAAATCTTTATTTTCCCGGAACAGAAAAATGCTTTCACATACAAAGTTTTTTTTATTTTTATTCAATCTTTTCATATATCGGAAAAGTGTTTTTATTATAATTTTTAATGAAAAAATAGACTTAAATCACTATCCAAACACGATTTTCAAAACCCACGAAATTTAAACATCCAAATTATTGAATGATGTACTTAGAATTCGTTAACTTTTTCTTATCAAATTTTCTTATTTTTTTTTTAAATTTATTTAGTTCCTTAATTTCGTTTTTTTAATATTTTTTCTTTTATTAAAAATTGCAATTTTCATCTCGACCCGCAACCGAGCCTGTTCTAATTTTAGGTTTCTAACACTTCAAGATTTGAAAGTGCCACAATCTATTCTTAGAACCGGGCAATTTTTGTAATAATACTTTTTTGTTTTTAAGTGAGAAACATTTCAGCTTGTTTCATGTGAGCAAGAGTTCAATTCATCAGGATGATTAAAAGTCCATTTAAGCGGCGGACGTAATTAATCAGAATACAAAGTTGCAGCTCGTCCGTGACGAGCTATTTGTTAGAGTTGCAGGACCACTCCCGCTCAGTGCAAAAATAATACATTTAATTGACTTTCTGCAAAGTAGAATAATACATCACGAAATTCCTTTTTTTTATTTTATATCCCAAAGTTCAAATATTTTAGTTGCCATTTAAAATCAGTTAAACGATTTTGTTTGTTCTATAAATATCATGAGGAGGGAAGTGTCATAAAAACTTTTAAAAAAACTTATTTAAGTGGAGGGATTCTATAGAATGTATTACATAAGTTTTCTTTCTCTAATTATTATTTTTTAAATATTCTATTTTAAACCTGTAATGTCTTTTAAAATTACTTTTTACATATTCTATTCTACACATTACATTTTTTTATTGTTTAATTATTTGCTCGTGGAGTCACTGGAAATCATTGCAATCCTTTAGAATTGTAAAATTTATTTTTAAAATGTTGCAAATAACTCATTACATTAATTATGTGAAAATTCCTGAAAATTCTTCGAACTTCGTCAAATCTTTTAAGACTCTTCAAATCGCTTAAAATGTTTAAGATCCCTTTAAATTAGATTTAAATCTTTAATATCCATAAGAATCTTTTTGCGTGTCTTGAAGTCCCTTCAAATCTGCAAACTCCCTTCAAATAACCCATTTGGAATTTTCAAGGCTTTTAATAAGGTATTATAATTAATTTTCCATTATTTTCATAAAATTTTCAGGATTTCTGGAAATTTTAAGGATTTAAAAAAAAAATTTATTGGATTTCAACAGATAGTAAAGGTTTGAAGTAATTCTATTATATTTCAAGGAGCATCAAAAATAAAATCATGAGTTTGCGGAAATTTTAATATAATTTCCAAGATTCAGAGGGTTTCCATTTTTTTAATTTTAAGGACAACATCTAAAACTGAATTATTTCAAATTTAATTCCAGTAAAAATTCAATATTTCTAAAAAAATGATGTGTGATTGTGAGAATGAATCTAGTGTGTGGAAACTCACACATTTTCTAGAAGAAGAGATGCAACGGAGACTAATTGCAAATAAATTAAAGCACCTTTTGGACTGCTTAATTTAGCTGGATATTTGCGCTCCTCACACCAAATTTATCTGACATTTATTCGAATGATGGAACCGGAATTAGAATTTTTAGAGCTACAATAGCACTGAAAGTATTAAGATTCCTCTTGAAATGTATAAGATTTGATGATATTCGCAATAGGGAAGAAAGGAGATTTTTTGATAAATTAGTCCCGATTCGTGAAGTTTATGAAGCTGAATTAATTTACGTGCATAATTATAACAATTTGAAGTAGACAGCCGAATGGATGACATCACTAAAAGTAATGCTTTTGGTGATGTAGTTTTGCGCTTGATACAGCCCATTTTGAAAATTAGAAAAAATATTACAATGGACAATTGGTTTTATTCTGTAACATTAGCACTGGAAATTGTAGAAGAGAACAGTTTAACTTCGGTAGCAAGATTGAAAACAAATCAGAAATACCTTTAGTACTTTTTTTCTAAATGCAAAGAGGGTCATTCCAATCAGTTTGAATTTTTGAAGACGACGACCTTAGCGTCTTATGTACCAAAGAAATACACATGTGTGCTACTTTGACCACAATTTTCCTTCAGTAGCAAAACTTTAAAAAATTAGAATTACTTCAGTGTTTGTATCTAAACGCGAGGACGTTTATTACAGGCAGTTTGAATTTTAGAGGAACACGAATGTAGTTTCTTATTTACCAAATAAACAAAAATGAATGCTACTATCAGCAAAATGATCCTTCAGTAGCCAGAATTTTTTAAAAATCAGAAATACTTCAGCATTTGTATTTAGACGCAAGGATGTTTATTGCAGTCTGTTTTAATTTTTTAAGAAGACGACCATAGTTTCTTATGTAATAAAATAATACAGATATGTCTGACTATTAGCACAATTTAATTTCAGTAACAGCACTTTAAAAAATACAAAATACCTTCAGTATTTGTTTTCTGAAGGCAATGATGTTCATTCCAGTCAGTTTAAATTTTTGAAAAAGACGATCCTAGTTTCTTATGTACTAAAATTATACAGATTTTTTACTATTAGCACAATTTGACTTTAGTAGCAGCAATTTAAAAAAAAACACATAAGTACTTCAGTGTTTGTATCTAAACGCGAGGACGTTTTCTCCAGGCAGTTAAAATTTTTTAAGAACACGAGCTTCGTTTCTTATGTACTAAAATAATACAAATTTGATAATAATCTGAAATACCTCTAGTGTTTGTATCTAAACGCGAGAATGTTTATTCCATTCAGTTTAAATTTTAGAGGAACACGATTTTAGTTCCTTATTTACTAAATAAACAAAAATGTATGCTACTATTAGCAAAATGTTGCTTCAGTAGCAAGAACTTTTGTAAAATCAGTAGTACTTCAGTATTTGTATTTAGAAGCAAGGATGTTCATTGCAGTCTGTTTTAATTTTTTAAGAAGACGACCATAGTTTCTTATGTACTAAAATAATACAGATATGTCTGACTATTAGCACAATTTAATTTCAGTAGCAGCACTTTAAAAAATACAAAATACCTTCAGTATTTGTTTTCTGAAGGCAATGATGTTCATTCCAGTCAGTTTAAATTTTTGAAAAAGACGATCCTAGTTTCTTATGTACTAAAATTATACAGATTTTTTACTATTAGCACAATTTGACTTTAGTAGCAGCAATTTAAAAAAAAACACATAAGTACTTCAGTGTTTGTATCTAAACGCGAGGACGTTTTCTCCAGGCAGTTAAAATTTTTTAAGAACACGAGCTTCGTTTCTTATGTACTAAAATAATACAAATTTGATAATAATCTGAAATACCTCTAGTGTTTGTATCTAAACGCGAGAATGTTTATTCCATTCAGTTTAAATTTTAGAGGAACACGATTTTAGTTCCTTATTTACCAAATAAACAAAAATGTATGCTACTATTAGCAAAATGTTGCTTCAGTAGCAAGAACTTTTGGAAAA
This sequence comes from Druon quercuslanigerum, assembly GCA_010014905.2. Lineage (NCBI taxonomy): Eukaryota > Metazoa > Arthropoda > Insecta > Hymenoptera > Cynipidae > Druon > Druon quercuslanigerum. The sequence continues at coordinate 10,857 of JAAAKG020023190.1, read as the reverse complement.
TCAGTAGTGCTTCAGTATTTGTATTTAGAAGCAAGGATGTTTATTGCAGTCTGTTTGAATTTTTTAAGAAGACGACCATCGTTTATTATGTTCGAAAGAAATACAGATCTGTGCTACTATTAGCACCATTTAATTTCAGGAGCAGCACTTTAAAAAATCAAAAATACCTTCAGTATTTGTTTTCTGAAGGTAAGGATGTTCATTCCAGGCAGTTTCTATTTTTTAAGAAGATGATCTTAGTTTTTTATGTACCAAATTAATACAGATATGTGCTACTATTAGCAGAATTTAACTTCAGTAGCGAAAGTTTAAACAAATCAGAGGTACTTCAGTGTTTCTATCTAAACGCGAGAATGTTCATTCCAGTCAGTTTGAATTTTTGAGGATCACGATTATAGTTCCTTATTTACCTAATAAACAAAACTGTATGCTACTATCATCAAAATATTGCTTCGGTAGCAAGAACTTTTAGAAAATCAGTAGTACTTCAGTATTTGTATTTAGACGCAAGAATGTTCATTGCAGTCAGTTTGAATTTTAGAGGATCACGATTGCAGTTCCTTATTTACCAAATAAACAAGACTATGCTACTACCATCAAAATATTGCTTCAGTAGCAAGAACTTTTGGAAAATCAGTAGTACTTCAGTATTTGTATTTAGACGCAAAGATGTTCATTGCAATCTGTTTGAATATTTTTAAAAGACGACCATCGTTTTTTGTGTACAAAGAAATACAGATCTGTGCTACTATAAGCACAATTTATTTTTAGTAGCAGCACTTTAAAAAATCCAAAATACCTTCAGTATTTGTTTTCTGAAGGTAAGGATGTTCATTCCAGACAATTTCTATTTTTTAAAAAGATGAACTTAGTTTCTTATGAATTTTAGAGGATCACGATTGTAGTTCCTTATTTACCAAATAAACAAAAATGTTTGCTACTATCAGCGAAATATTGCGTCAGTCGCCAGAACTTTTTAAAAATCAAAAATACTTTAGTAGTTGTATTCAGAGGCAAGGATGTTCCTTGCAGTCTGTTTGAATTTTTTAAGAAGAGGACCAGTAGCGGCACTTTAAAAAATCAGAACTACCTAATGGGTTTATATTCAAACGCGAGAATCTTCATTCCAGTCAATTTTAATTTTTGATGAACTCAACCATGGTTCGTATTGTACCAAATAATTAAAAAGGCATGCTACTATCTGCAAAATTTCAATTCAGTAGCAAAAATTTTAAAAAATCAGAAATACTTCAGTATTTGTATCTACACGCTAGAATGTTTATTCTAATTAGTTTAAATTTTTTGAAGAACACGACCGCAATACCCTATGTATTAAATAAAGACAAATGTATGCAACTATCTGCACAATATTACTTCAGTAGGAAAACTTTAAGAAAATCAGTAATACTTCATTATTTGTATTTGAATTGTTTGAGAAACACGACCATAATTCCTTATGTATTAAATAAAGAAAAATGTATGCTACTATCAGCACAATTTTACTTTAGTAACAAAATTTTTTAAAAAATCAGTAATACTTCAGTTTTTGTATCAACACTTAAAGATATTTATTCCAGTCAGTTAGAATTTTTTAAGAACACGGCCTTCGTTTCTTAGGTACCAAATAAATACACATGTGTGTTAATATCAACAACATTTGTCTTCAGTAGCAATACTTAAAAAAAAAAATTAATTCCTTTATTATCTAAACGCGAGGATTTTCATTTTAGTTTTCTGAGAGCGGGAAAAACCGGGAAATGACCGGGAGTTTATTTCGTGACCGGGAATAATACAAATTTTCAGAAGAAAAATCTGCCCAAGTTCAATTTGAACCGTTTTTTAATTAATTATTTGAATTGATATCTTTTTTAATTTTGATATCATTAAGTTTACAATGCAACATTCAAAAATCTTTTACTTTAAAAATTCTGCATTTTAGATTTTTACATTTATAAGCGTATATTTTTAATTTTAAGAATTTTAACGTGCAGTCTTGAAGACTTACACAATAAAAAATTAAAAGCGTTTGTAGTTGAAAATTTTTGATAAAAACAGTATTATTTTATTAAATGTCAATATAAATAAACGAAAAGTAAATTTTAAACATAGGTCTGTACTTTAGGTATTAATAACTAAACAATAATTCATTCGATAAAACGATTCTAAATTCGTTCAAAGTTTAAGAATTTTCAGATTGTTACGGTTTCAATTCGAAAGTCTTAGTCATTAAAAATTGTAAAGGAGCAATTGAACCTTTATAAACTATTTCAACTTAAAAATAACCTAATAATAATATATTCGTAATTAATGGCTTTTACTAAATTAAAAATATTTTTAAAGTCTAAATTATTTACTTTTTATATGTTTGAAATTTTTTATTAAAAAAAGAATAATTATTTATCATTTAGCTTTACTTGACTATTACTTTAATACAAGTAAATTAAAGCCAAATATTTAAAAGTAAACAATTTAAAACTTAATTGTTTGACATAGAAACCTTTTCATTTTTAAAATTATGAAAAGCTTTAAAGCTCTAAACGTTAAAATTCTTTTTGGTTATCTTTAAAAATGTTTAATTTGTAAGCGGAATTATTGAATTTTTATGCAAAAATAATAATAAAATATTTATTGTTGGTAAAAAAAATTTGAGTAATTTTAATAGATATTTAGAAGTTTCGAAAAGATTCAAAATTAATTTAAAACCTAATATGATGTTTAGTAATTTTAAAAAAGTTTGTGACAGTTTTTTCAGAACTTCTAAACATATTTTAAAATAAATAGAATTTTTCCTACAATTTTTAGAAAATCCTGCAAATTTAAAAGAAATCCTTAAAATCTTGCAGGGTCTTTTTTTAACAATTTTGGAAATCTCTTAAAATCTTTTTAAATATTCTGTTCAAATAATGTTTAAAAACGAAAATTTCTATTCAATTTTCCTTTAAACGTTTAAAAATGTTTTTATTCTTTTGGAGCCTGTCAGAATTCTCAAAAGCTTCTAAATCTGTTGTTTTAAATCTGAAAAAATCTACATTTTGTTTTAAATCAGGTTCTGGATATCCTGCATTATTTTAAATCTTTAAAAAACTTCTAAATATCTCTTAAAATTACTCTAATTTTTTTACAAACAATAAGTTTTCAATAGTTATTTATAAATCCAAATTTGAAGGAAATTTCTTTTTATTTTTTAGGATCTTCTAGAATTTTGTAGGACAAATTCTATTAATTTTAAAAGTTATGTAGAAGTTCTGAAAAAATTTCAAAAATTATTTTAAATTTGAAAAAGTCTAAAAAAAACTTTAAGATTTCGCAAGATTTTAAAATAAAATTTCAAAGCTTTTTAAGGATGCTTAAGCTATTTAAAATAAAAATAGGTAATCTTCTGATTTAAGAACTATGAAGTTAAAAAAATTAAAAATTTAAATTTCTAATGTTTCAATCCTAAAATAAATTAATAATATAATTTTCAAAAATTTTTAAGTTTAGTGATTAATTCTTAAATTTAGAGTATTGAAGATGTTAACGTGATTTACATTTTTTAAACTTAATCTAAATTTTTGAACTCTATTTTTAATTTTAAAAATTGTTCAGAATATATTTAGATGTTTTAAATTTTATTGACCCGAAAAAATGTTTACGAACCGGGAAGAAATCTGGAAATGACCGGGAATTTTTTTCTTGATTAAAACGGTTTTGAATAATTAAATTAAGCTTAAAATGTTTGCAATATTTAAAATTCTTAAATTATTACCAGGAATATTACCAATATTTTTTTACATAGGAATCATATTTTTGAGAAAATATTGTGTCCAATCATATTTAATGTCACATGTCACTATATAATATTACACTCATTAATAATATATTTATTATTCTTCAAATTTCTATAATTTAAATTTAAAATATTTGTTATGTTTCGGATTTGAAAGTTTAAAATATTCTAGGCTAGTAATTTGAAATTGCATAGCCCGATTAGGCTCAAAACCATATAAATTGGTTATTATTTTTTAAAGAACATTTTTTTTTTAAATTAAGAGTTTTTTTTCTTTTTTAAAGAAAATCTTAGGTTCTTTTCTTTAAACACCTTCAGGTTAAAAAATGAGATTTTTATTAGTTTTTCTTTAAAAAAAGCATTCGGTTAGTTTTAATCGGACACTATTATTCATCGACCATTTATGAATTTTTTAGTATCAATTCAGAATCATTAATGATCCGGAAAAAGTTTTTATCACCGGAAAATGAACATAAATTTTTTTTGGATGAAGGTCATTGATTTAATTTTAAATAGAAATACTTCGTCATAAATAATAGTTTAAAATTTAAACATTAAAAACGTCAAATTAATTTCACTATCAAGTCTTTCGAAATTGTAGGATTTCATATCTTAAAGCTTTACAGTCAGTTTTAAATCAATTCATTTTAGATTTTAATATTCTAAATTTTACAGTGTCAATTTTAAACAAAAATATTTTCTGGTTTTTAAAATTCAGTTGGAAGGATTTGCAATTCATTTTTTTTTTTTAATTAAATGCCTCCAAAATAAATTTAAAACAATGAAAATTTTAAGAAAATATCTTATGTATAAAATATAAAATGAGACAAAATATAAAAAAATCAAATATTTTGAAAAAAATATAAAATAAGAAAAACTTTAAAATGAGAAGGTTTTTATAATAGGCATTCATGGATTTTTCATTTTAAAATATTCTGAAATATTGAAAATTTCGAACTCAACTTAGAAAAATGCAATTTCGAATTGAAAGGCTTAAGATTATGCAATCTCAAAAATTTGAATCATAACGATCTTTCCTTGTACTCTTTTTTTTCAATTTTTTAAAATTGAAATGTACTATCTTGAAATTGTCGGCTTTTTAGTTCGAAGTTTTAAAAAATTATGAATTTAAAATTGAAAAATTTTTGCTTGCAAAATTTCAAGAATGAGGAATAATTAAAAATGAAACCTTAGTGATTAAATAATTTCTTTAAAAAAATTTATGTTGGCACACTCAATTTTTGATTTTTCCCTTTTTGTTGAAAAGTATAATTGTGTAAAAAATTGTTAACTTAAACAAATTTAATTTACTTAAAGTAAATGAAATTTTAAAGGGTCAAATTCTTCCTTTTGAAACAAAAATTCATAATTTATGGTAAAAAATCTTTTTGAGTTGAAAATTCATCTTTCTGCGCTGATAGTGAAATTTTTTGTCAAAAATTTAACTTTTTGTGCCGATTATTCCAGTTTCTTCTACAAAATTTTGGCTTTTTGGCTAAGAAATTCAGATAATTAGTAAACAAAAAAAATTATTTTAATTATTTTGTTAAAAATTAAACTATTTTGTTTAATTCACTTTTTTAGTCGAAAATTCAACTGTTTTGATAAAATTCCTCCTTAATGATAGAAAATTCATATTTTATAGTGAAAATTTTTTTTTCCAAAAATTTATCTCTCTTGGGTGGAAATAAACTTTTTAGACGAAAATTCAACTTTTAGTGTTAAGTATTCAGATCTGTTTTACAAAATTTGTCTTTTTGACATAAAAATGTAGCTATTCAGTAAAAAAATCAACTACTTTGTCGAAAGTCATCTTTTGTGGTAGAAAATCTTTTTTGGTTAAAAATTCATCTTTCTTCGCTGATGGTGTTTTGTTAAAAATTCAATTCTTTTGTTGATTTCATGTTTTTCGTCAAAAATGCAACTTTTTTTTTTGATTCGTCTTTTGGGATTTGAAACTTTATATTTCGTGGTTGAAAATCCTGTTCGGTTCAAATTCATCTCTCTTGGCTAAAAATGTACTTTTTTTAAATTCAACTTTTTGGGTTGAAAATTTAACTGTCTTCTGAAAAATCCGTCTTTTTGTTGAAAAAATTTAACTATTTGCTCGAAAGTGCAACTACTTAATTTTTTGTATCGACAATGATGGTCTTTAATGTCTTCTAATCTCGTGTGTCCGTTTGTCAGTTGTGATACTTTTTTCCAAAAAGGAGTCAAATAACCAATTTTACAGCCACCTTTACAGGAATTTTATAGGTTTCTAAGCATAAAACTTATTTATTATTTACAATTCTATTCCTATTTTAACTTATTTAGAAGTACTTATCATAGAGAAAAAAATTAATTTCTACCACGGCGATGAATTTTTAACCAAATAGGAAAATTTTCTACAAAGAAGATTTTTTAGAATAGAATATAATAGAATAGAATAGAAAAAATAGAAAAGAATAGAATAGAATAGTGAAGAATAGAGAAGAATAGAATAAAATAGCATATAGTAGAATAAAATAGTAAGGAATAGAATGGAATATAATGGAATATAACAGAATAGAATAGAATATAATTGAATAGAATATAATAGAATATAATAGAATAGACTAGAATAGAATGTATTCAAATTGAATAGAATGAAACAGAATATAATTTAATAGAATATAATGGAATAGAATGAAATAAAATTGAATAGAATGGAATAGAATGGAATAGAATAGAATAGAATAGAATGGAATAGAATTTAAAGAACGGAATAGAATAGAGTAAAAACAAACAGAATAGCAGAACACTGTATAGGATAGAATATTACAGGATAGAATAGGATAGGATAGGATAAGATCGGATTGGACAGAATAGGATATAATAGGAAAGAATAGAATAGAGTAGAGTTGAACAGAAAAGGATATGCCTGGATAGGATAGAATAGGAAAGGATAGGATAGAATATAGTAGAATATAATAGGATAGAACAGAATAGAATAAACAAAAGAGAATATGATAGAATATGATATGATAGGATAGGACAGGATAGGAAGGGATAGGATAGTATAGAATAGAATAGGATAGACTACAATAGAGTTAAATAGAATAGGATATAAGAGATATAGAATACAAGTTTTCATTTGTTTTAAGGTTATATAAATATAATTTGACAGGATTTTACAAAACTTTGAGGAAAAATTTGAGCCTCTTTAAAACATATTTAGGACCTATACAAAACATAACATAACATAATCCAAAAAATTCGAAACCTTTTTTGAAATATAATTATTTTCGTTTGATTTAAAATACCAAAATTCTGATTTAAGATTCTAAATGTACGTAAAATTGTTTTAAAAATTAACACGATAATCTCTAACGCGACATGAAATCCTTATTACTTTCGCGTGACTTTAGCAAACTCTGAAGTACTGAAAATTCTTGTACAGGAATCTCAGCGGATCCTGGACATTTTTCAGGACATACGCCTGGACAAATAATATTTAAGGATCCTGTATAAGGATTTGGCAATGGAACAATGGAACAATAAACAATGGAACCTGCACCGAAAAAGAAACTTTTGAATGGTCGGGTATAGGTTCCCGTATAGGTTCCTTTGCGAAATAATTTTAGACGCGGGAGCCTGTACCGAAACATATATAGGGTTCTTTTCAGAAAGCCGGCGAGAAAACTGATATCGCTCACAGCTATAAAGTTGCTTTGCTTTTAATTTATTGGAATCAGAGCAAGTTCCTGTACCTGAATCTGTACCCTCAGTTTAAATCCCTGTATGAAGAAACCTGTACAGGATCTTTAGAAGGTTCGCTTGCATACAGGTTTCTTTACAGGATCATGAGCAGTTTCCTTTGCCAAATTCCTATACAGGAACCGTTATGATTTTCTGTACAAGTTCATCTCCAGGAACATGTCCAGAATCCTCCGAGGGTCCTGTAGACAAATTTGGCGAAGGAAACTGCACATGAATAATGGAACCTGCATTGACCAAAGAACTTTTGAATGATCGACTATAGGTAACTGTACAGGTTCCTTTAAAAAATAATTTGAGACGCCGGTGTCTGTACCGAATGACATGTCATATAAAGCTGCTTTCCTTTTATTATATAGGGACCAGTGCAAGTTCCCGTACCTGAACCCGCGACTTAAAGTACTGTATGAAGGATCCTGTACAGGATCATTAAAAGGTTAGCTTCCATACAGGTTCCTTTGCAGGATCATGCACAATTTTCATCGCCATTTTCCTGTACAGGATCCTTTGAGATTACCTGTACAGGTTTGTGTGCAGATTTTTTTTATCTTAAATTGGAAATGTTGAAAATTGAAGCTACTATTAAATTCTTCTAATAAAAAAATCACAGAAACAAATTATGCAGATTAAAATACATTTGTGCCTTCTTTATACTCTTGCGTGGTTAAATTAAAAAATTTAAATTTAAATAAAATTTTTTAAAGTAATTTATCTAATGAATTATTGAAAATGTCCGTCTCTTAAGTTTGTATTTTACTTCGGAAATTGATATTTTTAATAAGATATTATTACATTTTAAGGCTTTTAAATTTTGCAACGCAATACAATTTACAAACTTGACAAAATTTCGGATTGTATTAAAGTTTCTTGTTTGAAATTGAAATATGTAATAAAAAATTATTTGAGTTTAGAGAAGATTCATTATTTTTTAATCATTTCAGTTTTCTTAACCAACATTCTCATTTCTGAAAAAAAATAATTAGATTTAAATCTAAAGATTTTAGCGTAAAATAATCAAATATCACTTAGAAAAAAAAATTAAAAATTTTTTAGGGAAAGATTATATTTCTAGTAGAACCTTAAAGCAATTAAAAAATAAATACTTATACGGAATTTTTATTTTCTATTGAAAATTATTTTTCCCTCAAATTAAAACCTTAATAAAATTAATTTTCTGTCTGAAATTTCATATATTTTGTTTATTGAAAATTCTTCTATTTATTAAAAAATTCTTTGGTTGGTTTCAAATATCAACTATCATATTTTTCATTCGGACATTTGTCAGCAGAAAAATTCATTTTTTTGTGTTAATTTTTTAATTAGAATGTTCATGATAACGTCAGAAAAATTGATAATTTTTTGACTTCAGCAACATTCATAAATGGTTGATAAATTTCATATTAAAAAAAATTAAATAAACAAATTCATTGTTCGGGAAGCTGTAGATGACATTTTTTTCGGCATCATTCTTTTTAATTGAGAACTTACTAATAATAGCCGCAAAATTAAAAATTAGTTGATGAATTTTTTGATTCATTTAAACAAATTCAATAAACAATGCATTATTTGGTCATTTTTCTATGTAAATAATAGTCTTTTTAATGTCAGTATAATACCCGAATCATTTAGTTTTTTATTAAATTTGTTTTTAAAAAAATTAAAAAATTAATTAACTAATTATGAATTTTGCTGAAACGACCATGAAGTTCCCAATTAAAAAGACTGAAATCAAAAAAAAAAAAATTTCGTCTACAGATGCCCTAATATAATGCAATTGTTTGCTAAATTTGCTTTAAAAGCATAAAATTTAACAACCCATCATGAATGTGATAAATTTAGTATAAAGATACAAATTTAAAGTCATAAAGAATTAATAAAAATAAATAAAAAAATTATGAATTTTTCTAAAATTATCATAAAGTTCCTTATTTTAAATCAATCAGAATAGAAAAAATCAAGTTTTCTATCGAAAAATGCCAGATTACTGCATTTGTTCATTACATTTGCTTATAATATAAACAATTAAAATGTGAAGATAATTTTTTTTTAATATAGTATTGTTTTTATTTAAATCTCTTGCAACATAACTTGAAGAAACGTATAATTATGGAAAATCGTTGAAAATTTTTTCGGAACATCTTTAACTATGTAATCCCTAAGTTATCTTTAAGTAAGTAATTTAGGTGATTTGAACAATTTTCCTTTTCCACGTTTTTAAATTTTAAATGAACTAAAATGTATAAAATAATTCATCCCCGTCGAATGCACTTTAATAATCTTATGCAAATTCATAATCTCACAAACGTTACTAGAAAAATTATTCCCCACGAAAAACGTGGGAGCCTGCAATACAATTTTAGTGCATGAATAGTTTGACTGAGCTGGCCGTGTGCTAAATTTAAACGATACACACACTTACAGTCATGCATTCGTCTAGGAAGAATTCAATTATACTTTTCAATTCATTTAAAATATAAAAACGTGATTAACATTATTTTTTGTTATATTTTCTCAATTAGAAGTATTTTTTGGAGTCATTTATTATTATAAATTTCGCAAATCTGACCTCAGATTCGTAACCAGCGATCCAGAAAAACTTTATACACAAAATTTGTTTTAAATCGGTTAATTTTCAAACTTTGTCGTCCGCCATATTGACTCCACCATCGTGAATTGTGCAAATCTGACATCAGATTCGTAATCAGCGACCCAGAAAACCTTCATATACAAAATTCGGTCCAAATAGGTGAAATTTCCAAAAATTCGTCCGCCATCTTGAATTTTTAAAATCTGACCTTAAATTCGTAATCACCAACCCTAAAAACCTTTATATTCAAAATTTGGTTTAAATCGTTTGAATTTCAAATTTTTTGTCCGCCATCTTGAATTTTGCAAATCTGGCGTCAGATTCGCAATCAGCGACCCCAAAAATCTTTATATACAAAATTTGGTTAAATTCGGTTGAATTTCCACATTTTCGCGCGCCATCTTGAATTTTGCAAATCTGGCGTCAGATTCGAAATCAGCAACCCAGGAAACCATTATATAGAAATTTGGTCCAAATCAATTAAATTTTCAAAATTTTAGCCGCCATCTTAAATTTTTTAAATCTGACCTCATAGTCGTAGACAGCGACCCACAATACCTTTATATATAAAGTTAGGTCGAAATTGATTGTATTTTAAACAAATTTTCCACCATCTTGGCACTGCCATATTGAATTTTGCAAATCTGACCTCAGATTCGTAATCAGCGACCCAGGAAACCTTTACATACAATATTTGATCCAAATCGGTTGAATTTCAAAAAATTTTGCCGCCATCTTGAATTTTGCAAATTGGACCTCAGAT
>JAAAKG020023179.1:0-20157 GCA_010014905.2 Druon quercuslanigerum | reverse complement strand
AATTACATGTGACATTCTGATCGACAATGTGACGGTGAAGCGCCAATCCTTTTTATTATTATTTGAAAATTTATTATATGTATATGTTCCGAAAACGAACGAATTAGATATTATTTTTTCCCGTTTTTCAGATATTCTATCGAGCGCGAAGCGCAATTGTCTTTATGCGAATGTGTTCCTTAAGGTTCCGTAAGAACCTTAAGTAAATTAGTTTTTCTCTTCATGTAAAACTGATGTAATTGAACCAAAAGCATGTCATAATGATAAAGCTTACTAAGAGAGTAGCTATTAGCCAGCGAAGCGCGTAATAGCAAGCACACGAAGTCCGAAAACCTAGAGGAACTGCCTGTAAAGCGTGAGGTAAATGTGTCCGAGCGCGTAGCGCGAGGTGAATACCTAATGAAGCGCGAAGCGCGAGATCTAACAGGTACGCGCCACAGGCGCGCCCAAACTTTTTTAAACCATATTATTGTTCCACTTAAGGTCCATCATTTTATATCGAAGCAGAATCAAAAAGAAAGTTTACAAATTGATGAGTAACCAAAATCAGTTCAGATTTGTTTAATATTATTGCTAATTTTTTGCTATTTCAGTATTGTTATGCTAAAATATTACTATTTCGTTAGAGGAACACTCAAGTAATAATTCTATAAACAAAATTTTCACTCATTTAGATTTAGAGAGTTTCGAAAAGTTGATCGTATCGTTTAAACCAATCAATTATTGGTTATAAAGAAATGTTTTAAAGTAATTTTCTGAAAGTTTAGAGTACGATAAAACTGTTAAATCAACGAGTCGAAATATAGGTCCTATTTATATTCTACATGGTGCTGAATGAATCCTTTTTTGGATATCCTTAGTAGTCGTTATCCTTCTTTGATTCTTTTAGGTCTTATGTAGCACAACTTTAATCCTCTTTGAGTCTTTTCAAAATTTTTGCAGTATTTTTCAAGTTCTCATTTACACCTCTTATAGTCCCTAAAAAATTTTAAGTCCGATTTTAACACCCTAAATACCCTGCGATAATTTTAAATTATATTTAGAGGTTGTAAATGTAAAATTATTGAAATTAATATTGAAAATTAACTAAAATATGAATAAAAAATAATTATTCTTAAATATTTTAAATGATTACTATTTATTAAATATTAATGTGATTATTCATTTTAATTTACTGCAAATTATAATGCGATCATGTATTTATTCAAGTTCTTTTCAGTTGACAGACAATCTAACATACACTGTATTATCTATATTCATATAAATACAAACATACATGTATTTGCAATACGTTTCAACAATAATACCTAAAGCATGTTGACATGAAAATTATTTTTATTGACTTCGAGATAGACGAAAATGTTTAAAAGTGATATATTGCTATTTCTTTTACAGTGAAATAATTTTCAATATATAAATTATCAGAAACAATAGTTTGCAGCAAGTGGATTTTTACCTACATAGCCAAATTTTATTATTTAATAATTAATAAATAATGAGCAATTAATTCATAATTAACAAATAATTAATTATTAGTAATTGAAGTTTTCCCATGAATTTATTGGATTGGTTACCGAAGCCATTTTATTTAAAATGATTTTTAGTTATGTTTTTGTTTATGATTCTTTAAAACAAACAATAATTATAACATAATTACAATTTGTAATGTAATTGTAAGTTACAGTCAACAAAAAAAACTTTTCTACCCTAAAAGACGACTTTTCAAAAAAATATATCAATTTTCTAGAAAATACATTTATTTTTAACTTATACAATATGCACTATAAATGTTTAAAACAAACAGTTGACTTTTCTACGAAACTGTTAAATTTTCAGGCCAAAAAGATGAATTTTCTGAAAAACAGTATAATTTTTAACATAAAAGTCGACGATCGGTCAAACTTTGGCCCGAGTATTTAATATCATAACTAAAAATATCGAAATGAAATTTAAATATTTTAAATTTTCTATCTAATAATATTTTTCAAGTGAATAACCTATACAGTTTAAAATTAGAATTATAGACATCTTTTTATATTTTAAATCAGGCTTTGAATATTTTTTCAAATAAATAAATGTTACAAAACAAAAAAGAAGGACAACGTAATGATGAAGAAATTTTTACCTGAAATTACGATTCTTGATATTATAAATAAATTTATTAAACAAATGCATTAATGAGGCATTTTTCGAATTTTCTAACATTTTCGACAACTTTTTCGTTATCAAATACCCAAATAATGCATATGTTTATTAAATTTGTTTAGAAGATCATAGAAAGTATCAATAATTATGAATTTTGCTTAAATGATCATGAAGTTCCCAATTAATTAGACTGATCATAAAATTTGTTGTCCCAGTGAAAAAGTCTGAAATCGGAAAAAAATTGCGTTGCCAAATGCCTCAATAATGCATTTTTAAATAAATTTGTTTGAAAAATTATAAAATTGCACAAAAAATTATTCATTTTCCTGAAATTAATATGAAGTTGCTAATTGAAAAAGTTAACATCGAATTTTGATGTCAATAAATGCCGGATTAACTCCTTTTTTCAATAATTTTGTTTGAAAAAATCATTTAATTTATCAACTAATTATAAATGTTGCTTAAATCGTCATCAAGTTTCCAATTGAAAGGACTGGCATTGAAAAAAAAAATTTACTGCCGATAAATGCCCAAAAAATACATTTGTTTATCCAGGATGTTTAAAAAAAATTATAAAGTTATTTAACAAACTATGAATTTCTTAAAGATTATCATAAAGTTCCTTATTAAAAAAAATGAAATAAAAAAAAAATTTCTGTTGAAAAATTGCTGACCAATGCAGTTGTTTATTAAATTTGTTGTGTTTTCAACAATAATTATCTCAAAATAAATTTCTTGATCATCATGTTGTTTTTATTAAAATGTCTCGCAATATAGCTTGCAAAACCGAAAAATTATGGAAAATCGTAGAAAATTTGGCGATTTCAACAGTCTGTTATTGAAGAGCACCGAGAGCGTCCAACCATTCATCGGAGTTATTGTAAAAAAAACTTCAAGTGCTTCCATAGCGAAGTGGGTAGGATACACGGCCAAATACACTAGTTTAGGTAGTTAAGGTAGGGTTCGAGTCGTCACCGAATGCGATTTTTTAAAGCGCTAAAGCATGCGATTGTACGTGTTAGTAACCGTTTGTGCGAATTACGTATTTAAGAATGATGAAAAATGAAGATTATATAATAATAATTGCAGAAATAACTTTTTTAAATTATTGTTGTTAAAATATAAATTTCATTAATTGATGTATTTAAATTGTTTAAATTTGTAATTCTATATACATTTTTTTGAAATTATTTTTTCGAAGATTGGGCCGGCCAGAGGCGCACAAAATTGGACCGACCTACGAGAATCTAATAAGTATTTCATTAAGACTGTTTTAAGACCTCCTAACATGCAAAAATGGAAATTAGTGCATATTTTCAATAGTTAAATAGTACTTGCCTTATATTGAATTGATAGTCATCAGAACTGCGTAAAGTCTCTCAGGCTAGAGATTTATGAGATTAAAAAGAGGACTTATATTTCGGCTCGGATCTTAAAAAAATTTTTTACAATAAACTATTTCCCAGCTGTAGCATTATGGCCAACTAAAATCAAACTAAAATTGAAATATTAACCGATAGAATTTTTCAACACCTATTGAAACCAAAAATTGTGAAAAAATTTACATTACTTTTCAGGCATGCACTTTTCGGGTATCAATTGTATGTGAAAAATAAATATTTCTGTTATATTTTTAATAGGATACTAAATAGTCGCAGTCATTTTTTAATACCTGTCTCCTGAGTATTTAATCTGAAATAAGGAGAAGATGAGCTTTTGAATGAAGTTCAGTATCAATCTGTTTTCACTATTCTCTGAGATATGGAAAGTGCGCATCAGACGAGAGCAAATGTTTGTGCATCAGCAGAAGAACATGTGTTGCACTTCGGTTGCAACAAACATACGTTACATATAATTTGTTTAAACATTTTAATTACAAGAACAATTTTTAATATAATGCATTTAAAACATAAACTTTTAATGTGAAATTATGTGTGAATTAATTTATATAATTTTTTTCATAAAAGCAACAAATAATATCCGAGAATAAACTTTTATAGTGATGCCAACGAGCGATATATTGCGATGTCCAAAATATAACAATACTCGTCTACCAGTATCGGATTGGTATCGCTTGGTTTAGTGTCGTGACAGAAAAATATCATAAAGTGTCGTTTAAATTTTTTTTCCAATGGGTTCTCAGATATCTACCTCAAAATATTTCAATTTTAGTTCGAATTCAAATGGTTTTGACGCTATAACTCGGAAACAGTTTATTGTTACGAAAATTTGTGAAGAGAGAAAGGTCTTGCCTTAATCTAAAATTTCCGAAAATTACTTTAAGAAATTTTGTATGATAAATCATTTATTAGTTTGAACGACAAATGAACAACTTTTTAAAAATCTATAAATCTGAATGAGTAAAAACGTTAATAATTGAATTAGTGCTACGAAATAGTAATATTTTACAATTTTACTCATGGAATAATAGCAAAAATTAGTAAAACTATAAAAAATTTTTTTTAGTGATTTCAGTTACTAATTTATTCGTAAACTTCTTTTTCGAGTATATCCAATACTCGATCGGTTTGCAAAGTTGCCAAGATTGCCAAGCAAGCAATTTTTGACAGCTACAATCTGGAAGTTAATGAGCCAAGTTTGTGCTTTTTAACTGTCAAGTATTTCACCTAAAAATCATTTTGCGCATTTTGACTACTTGTGCTACAATTATTTTTCATAGATAGTTAGTTAGTTTTAGATTGTGCAAATCTTCAAATGCCTGAAAGAGGATTTCTTAGGAAAATTCTTCAATCATCAAAAAAAGTAAAAATGATTTTTCCATGGCATGTATTGCGACAATTCTGAAAAAACCCTGAAAACAAGGACGAAGCAGGAATAGAGCTGAAAGGTAAACAAAAACATAATCTTGTGATTCATTCAGGTATTTGCAGATTTGCCCAATCTGAAAGTAACTAACTATCTATGAACATTAATTGTAGCACAAGAGATTAATTCTAAACGCAGAATTTAATAGTAACATTTTTTAATTAAAAGACGAATTTTTAAGTGAAAAGATGGATCTTTCTGTCCAAAATAGAATAATGATTAACAAAATAGTTTAAATAAAAAAAGAGAATCATTTTGAAACCAGAATTTAATGGCAAATTTTTCAAAATAAAGGGCGAATTTTTATTTCGAAAGATGGAACTTTCTGTCCAAAATAGAATAATGCTTAACAAAATAGATTAATTTGAACAAAATTAAATCTTAACGCAGATTTAAATCGTAAAAATTTTTAATTAAAAGACGATTTTTAATTTAAAAGGTTGAACTTTCGGTACAAATTAGAATAATGTTTAACAAAATAGTTTCATTAAAATAGAATGCTGAATAATTCTGAAGCCAGAATTTAATGCCATCATTTTTTAATTAAAAGACTAATTTTTAATTACAAATATGGTACTTTCAGTCAAAAATAGAATAATTTTTAACAAAATAGTTTATTTAAAAAAAGAGAATAATTCTGAACCTAGAAGTTAATGACATAATTTTGAATTAAAAGGCGAATTTTTAATTCAAAAGATAGATTTTTCTGTCCAAAATAGAACAACCTTTATCGAAATATCTTAATTTGAAAAAAGAGATTAATTCTAAACGCAGAATTTAATAGTGAAATTTTTAAATTAAAAGACAAATTTTTAATTTAAAAGGTTGAACCTTTGTTGAAAAATAGAATAATGTTTAACAAAATAGTTTAAATAAAAAAAAGAGAGAATAATTCTGAACCAAGAATTTAATGGCAACATTTTCAAACTGAAAGGCGAATTTTTAATGAAAAAGATAACAATTTCTGCCTAAAATAGAATAATGTTTAACAAAATAGTTTAATTAAAAAAAAGAGATTAATTCTGAACGTAGAATTTAATAGCAAAATTTTCAAAATAAGAAGCGAATTTTTCATCCAAGAACTAGCTTCTGAAATCTAAATCTGCCTGAGTCAAAGCTGACATCAGATTGTGTGCGTGCAATATAGCCCTAAGTATGTCTGGTTGTGCCACAGGTAGTGCCGCCCGATGGTTTTTTTTTCAAACGAGAGGGTGAGTTAAACTTAAAGTCCGTCTACAGCTGTACGTAAAGACAAATAAAATAAAGAAGTAATAATAAATCAAGTACATAATAAAAAATGGTACTTACAATGCAAAGTGGATTTCCAGCTGTAAAACTTAAACATGTTCGCGAAGAAAGTATTTTAAAAGGTATAGGATTGGTTAAAATTTCTCATGTTAGCAAAGTGGTCGAACAAATCGACAGAAGTTTTCGACGTATCTTAACGATCCTAACCAACATTTTAGAGTTAAACTCCAAGTTGTTTCTCTTATTTTTTTTTAGCTTGTTGATATAATTTCAAAATTGATGTACGTTTTCTTTCTTCAATAAATTTATTTATTGACTTTATTTTCTTCAATTCATGTATATTATTACAATTCATAATATGCATTGATATTGAAAGAAATGTATTTTTATTATCTTGTTTTCATTATATAAAAACGTGTGCATCCCATATTAACAAATTTATACATATTTTTTGGATGAAAAATTTCTGTCTACAATTTCGTGCATACCTTGCATCTTTTTTTGGTAAATTAGATTTTTTATTTTTAATGTCATTTTTCACTATTAAAAAAAAATTACACAATTTTTATCTTTTTATTTATTTTCGTATTTTGCATAGTTGGACCGAAAACAGAATTTTTTTATTTTTCATTCTTTTTTGTGTAATTAAAATTATAATTTTTGATTTTTCAAAAAAATTCAAAAAGTTTTCATGATAATCCTGCAGAGTTTATAAAAATCAACGTTTTCCTTTTCTTGACTTTTTTTTATATCGTACTTTGTGCACTTTAAATTTTCATTCTAACACATAAACACATAACCGCGCTTCTTTACTCTCTTTCTGCCACCACTGTCCCGGAAAACAAAAAATTTCATTTCCGCATTTTTTGCTCCGTCTTCGAGCAACCTACTACGCAACAAATTCTTTTCGACTCCGTTTTTTCGCGTAAAACCCCTGAATTATTTGCACTATTTTCCATGGCAATTGCACAATACAGTACAGCACCTCACCCAACCGCTCAAAAATTTGGCCACCTGTTGGTGCTGCGCAATTCAAGAATGAAATGCAGCCCAACGATGTCCATTGAACTTCGTCGCCGAAAGGAATCAGAGTCCTTGCTGCAAGGAACTAGAGTTCGCCTCGCGTTGAGCTGAAAGTCTTATAAAAGGATTCTATAGTATTACTTTAAAATTAATATTAAATGAAAATACGAATTTTAAGTATGCAAGACAGAAATTATAATTTTATTCGGAGACTGGACGCTTCGACAATGAGAAAAAAACAGTACGGTTCGAAGCTCCAAGATCGTGTGGTGGTTCTAGCCCACGCAGGCACTAAAAGGGGGTTGGGCATTGGGGTTGGGCCTCTTCTTCATTTCGTTCGCTTCTGTCCCAACGCATACTTCTATTTTTTCCTAAACTCCTAATACTTTCAAAATATATACTTGCTTTTTCTAAATTATTTCCAATCTTTAATTGATATAATCTAACTCTAACTCCCTCTAACTAATTAAACATAATTCTATATTTGTTCAGTTTATCATACATTGATCAATTGAAGTGATTTAATAATTTTGTTAACACACATACAAAAAGAATGGTAATACTATAGTTTCAATTGACCCTACCCTAGACTCCTATTTCTTTAAAAAATACTTAATAGCTTATTTTCTGAAGACTTTTGTTAATTAGAAGTATAGTAGATATCTAACTGATTATGCATTAATTTCAATAATTTTAGAGTGAACCTATAAAAAAGAGTGCATGAATAAATAAATTCAGGATCGATGATAACTATTCTACAATGTAGGTTAATCTAACTGCAAATATTTAATTTATTATTTGAAGTTCCATATTACATAATATCAGTTAGCAGGCTTTCCCAAGAATTTGGAGACGGAACAAAGGAACTAACGGAGTCGATACAAAAAAGGGGCCTTCGATTTGCGCTGCAAAAAGTCTTTCTCGACATGGTTGGGTTTTATGACTTACACATGTGCGCTAGACTTGGCTGGTCTCAAGTATCTGGAAAGTCTCTTGTAGAATGGACCCCACAGGATGTCGCTTAATTGTTTCCCTAAACCAAACACTTCTAGGGATCAAACTCATAAAATATTGAAGACGAGGCGCTAACAATTTTCTTGGGCGAGGGTCTGGAATTTGTAACGTCCTTTGAAAACACAACTCAAAACTTTTCTTAAATCTTTCAAGCAGACAACTGTATTGTAAAGAATAATATTTCTAATTGATTTGAATTAGCGCGCGGGGCGCTGGTGCGCTACAATGAATACAGGTACTATACCGGATTCATTACACCACATTCCTTATTGAAAATGTGTTTTCATAAAACAGCTTTTTACGATAAGTTGGGGAATGAATGGAAAAGAGAATTTGAAATTTGCTTTAATCAAGATAGTTTCTGTGTGCGATTATGCGGTAGGAGTTCGAAGCATAATTGAGGCTTCCTTTGCCGTCAGTCATGCGCAATCGGCGCCCAAGTGCAATATGTCACCTGTTAGTGGGTCAGTACTTAGTGTCAACTCAGTGTAGAGCTTTTGACGGTCGTAAACAACGAGATTAAATTGGATATTTTTGCTTTGCTTATGCAAAAAATTCTAAATTTAAGGTAAGATTCTTTTCTTATTCACACCTTATTAGCATGTTCTAATTTTAATTAAATTCTAAAATTAAACTATCTGGGAGGATTACCTTTTATTTTTTTAACGTGTCTTGTATGCACGTGACTTAACCTATATATGGAGAAAAGTGTATCATTTGTTTTGCTTTGTTTTAAAACTTTTTCTTATTCGTTATCATTACATATATATTTTTCCCGTGATCTTAGAGCGTGACATTTGGTTTTCTTACGATATTTGTATTGCACGTATTTTTAAAGTGACGCGATTCATAGGCTGTTTTGATTTTACCCTAAGGAGTTTTTACATTTGTCACGAATCGCAACTTTGCACGAACTGGTGTACGTCTTCTTTCAGGGTTTTCCATTAAAAACGTTCTCTGACTTTCTCGTACGTGTTTTTCTCTCCGCGGTGACCTGATGTTGTAGAATCGTGACATTCCGCGAGCTTGTCAAACGCTTCGATTCATCAGGGATTCACACTTCGCCAGTGCATGCAGTAATTTGATAGTCTCTTTTTCCGAAGTGAGTTTTCAATGCGGTCTCCATTTGGTTCCAAGGGATGCTGTTTAAATCGTTTCCATGAATGGTCATGAATGGTGACGTTTTTAGGACTGCAATTTTTGTCTCATTATTTTCTCTACCTATTTTTCTTACATTCGGCGATGGCTCCCGCTCCCTTCGGAGCACCCGCTTTACTGCAGATTTTCGGTCTGTCTTATTCAGGTGCTCAGCTCGGCTCCCACTCGCATAGTTACCCCTTGAACTACCCCTTGAAATTTCTATTTCGTCAAAACTGCACTCCTTAGCTAATTCTTCGTTTTCTATCTGCTCTTCTTCTGTCGTGAATAAAAATACCTTTTCTATCTCGTTTTGGCTGTACATGGTATAATCGTCGGAATCAGAGTCCGTGTCAGTTAGTTGATCTTACAAAATCAATATCTCACAATAAGACCCTTCTTGGGAATGCGGATTAGGATCTACAGGGTAATATTTTTCGTCAGGGGGTTTAGTTGGATAGTAGTTGTCGTCCTCGTCTACTGGGTTGTAAGAAAGAGCATCCCCGTGTGCATTTACTCTTCCTCGTTTTTATTGAATTTCGTACTGATAATCTTTTAATTTTATGCGCCACCTGGCCAATCAAGAAACTGGGTCTTTTAAATTATGCAACCTCATTAAGAATTGATGGTCTTCGGGTTCAGGAACAAGACCGGCGTCTTTTAATTTGACTAAAAGTCAGATTAATTTTTCTGTATGTTCTTGAAGGGAGTTAGCGCAAATCACGATTTCGTCCATATAGACTAAAAGCTCGATCCGTTGCAGGTTTGTAAGAACTCGATCCATAACCCTTTGGAAAGTCGCAGGGGCGTTTCTCACGCCGAAAGTCATCCGGGTGAATTCGAAGTGGCCGAATGGTGTCGAGAAAGCAGTCTTGTGGCGATCGTCTGGTTTCACTTAAATTTCATGAAACCCTGAAGCTAAATCTAGCACCGAAAAATATTTTGCCCGCCCCCTTACTGGTCCAGAATGTCGGTAATATTCGACAGCGGATAAGCATCGGCGACTGTCTTCTCGTTTAAAGCGTGATAGTCAATGAACATTCGCCACTTTTTAGTACCTTCGTAGTCTGTTTTTATGGGCACTACCCAGACTGGAGAATTAAAAGGGGATTTTGATGGAACTATGCTCTCATTTTCTATTAATTTCTATTCATCTCTATGTTGCGGGGGGAGTCTGTGTATTCTGTCGTGCACGGGGTTGTTTTCCGTTGTGGCGATACTATGTTTTA
This sequence comes from Druon quercuslanigerum, assembly GCA_010014905.2. Lineage (NCBI taxonomy): Eukaryota > Metazoa > Arthropoda > Insecta > Hymenoptera > Cynipidae > Druon > Druon quercuslanigerum. Next base: position 9,535 of record JAAAKG020023179.1, on the reverse strand, counting down.
TTACGTAAGTACATGGGAGTCTGTCTTTAAGCAGTTTAAATTGATAAAGGTGCTCGCTACAAATTTCTATTAAATTAACTTTTTCTTTGCTATTTAAATAATTCATGCATAATTTTGCTTTTCGAGGGGCTGGAATTTGGACATCATACTCTTCTAACGCGACTGCGGGAATCATGTGTGGTGGAATTTATACAACGATTCTCCTATAAAAATTCCTGGAGAAGCATCGACATGTAATACTCGGATTTTTTACGGGCAGTGAGATTAATGTTCGAGTTCTTGCAGCTAAATGGACAGTCTTCCCTCTATAAAACGGAATCGTATCGATGTCGCATGTCATTTTACCATTTTTAATGTGTAGAACGGTTTTTTGATCGGTGAAAAATGGCATGCCTAGAAGATCGCCTCGCACTATAGGGAAATTGTTAGGGGCGACTTGGATTTTACCGTCGGCTTCGCTTTTTTTTATCTTCGCTGCGCCTAGTATATTCAGTGTGCCGGGGCCAATTCCGAATATTTTGCATTTACTTTCACGATCGATTTGTATATTTATAATCACTTACTTTTTTTTATCGAATTCAATTCCGCACCTGTAACGACAAAAAATTCTACTTTCCCCTTTTAATAATTTTTAGCCTTAAATTTTACAATAAGAAAGTGTTTTTTTTGTGGACAGGTTAATTATAAACACCGTACGAGTGGCGCGTCTTTACCCGCAACTTGACTCTGCGCCGGCGTTTTGAGTTTTTTATTTGTTTAAATGGCCGGCTTTTGAATTCAAAGACTCAATTCTGCGCTTGGAATTCGCATTGTTATGCCTGATAATTTTGAAACGGTCGCAAAATTGGGTCGATGGAAGAGGGTCGCGACTAGGACACTGTTTTTAATCTTTATCGCACACGTAGCAGACATGAATTCCCTCGCGAGGATTATCTTGTTTGTTGCAATCTCTGGCATTGTGTTCATGCTTAGTGGATTTAAAGCACATGAACGGGGTCAGATTCCTCCGATCGTGACTTCGGTTGTCACCGCGACTTTGACCACGACTATCCGGCTTTCCTTTCCACTGTGCTTTAAGGGAAGGGACTTTTGTGACCTGCCGCGATAAGGGCTTGGGTACGGAGCAAGCTTATTTCCATGAGGGCCAACGTTTCTGCTCTGAGTTTGCCGGAAATCACAGCGAAGGATATCCTGATACCCTACCTCCCACTTATCTGCTTGAGCTGCGTTTATAGCATCTTACACGGTGGTCGATTTTTTAAATCGAACTTTCAGTTTGATATCTAAAAGCAGGTCTCTCATGAAATTCTCTAGGCCAGATGCACGGGCAGCGCACACCATGCCGTAGGCAACTTCCTCCGCGTATTAAATTTCAATAGCATCGACTAATTTGTATAATGTTTTGCTGACCCGGACTCCATAGTGAAGGACGGTAAATTCTGGGGCCTGGGTCACGGTGCTTAGCATGGCCTGTAATTGGCCTAAATTTGGTGGGGGAGAACGCGAGTTTTTACTGGACAAGAAACATTTCAAGCAGTGAATTTCTTTTCCTTGGAGGTACGCGTCCGCACTTCCGGTGATTCTCGACCGGATTAACCTTAATAAAAGTGGCATTTCCGCTGGCTGCACCGAGTCTCTCGCGAAATAACAGTCGCGGACAAATTTAATCGCTGGAATATTGTGCCCGTCGTATTCCTTGGAAATAAACTCAAGCGTAGCTTTGAACATGAGAAAATTTACACATCCATCGGCAGGGACAGAAGAAAAACTACGCGTTATAGTGGGTATCTGAGACGTTTCAACTTGCCTTCTGAAATTACTGAAGTTTTGGTTTGGAAGTTATACGTTGAAAGGGCCGCGTTGTGTAACTGCTAGATTTGCGCGAGTTCAATCGTGCTCGTTTTCATTGACAGTTTTAATTGTTCCTGTCACTTCGTCCAGACTGCTATCGATAGCATTGCCTAAACCATTTGTTTTGGAATTAATAAAGACTAAGAAATTGACTCCGAGAACTCTAGAAAAAGGGGAACTGACAACACATGCGACTTACTGTTAGAAATTAAAGCCGTTAAACTATTCCATTTCTGTTTGAAATAAATGATCTATTTTAGAATGAAAATTAATCTATTTAATTTCAAAATTTTCTTTCTTAGTTGAAAATTCAAATTTTTTATTGAAAATTCACGCATTTTACATTTAAAAAATTTTTATAGTAAAAATTCTACTGCTTTGTAGAAAATTCGTCTTTTCGCTTTGAAAATTCGATAACTTTGTTAATAATTCGTTTTAAATGTTAAAATTTGGTTTGCCGGAAAATTGTTATTGTTCCATGTTTGGCTAACACTTTTTAATGTATATTGGATACATTTGAAAATCATATTTTTTGAAAGAACATTAATTTGCTTGGTCAAAAAGTCAACTTTTTGGTTGAAAATTTTAATATTTTGATGACATTCGTTTTAATAAAAATTGATATTTTTCATTTGAAAGTTCAAATTTTTTATTAAGACTTAGAAATTAAATAATTTTATAGAAGATTATTTATTTTGTTTAAAAGTTGTCTTTTTTAGTAGAACATTGGTCTTCTGGGTAGATCAGTTTTTTTTAGTTAAACATTTCACAACTTTGTTTAAAATCTATTTATAAAATTATTACTTTTTAATCCAAAAATATAACTATTCCATACTTGGTTGCAACTTTATCCTGTGCATTCGATAAGTTCTTCTTATTTATTCATAATGTGTACCCTAAAGTATTTACAACTATGTACATAAAGTCTTATATCTAGTTCCTGATCTCTATTTCCTGTGATAGCGCAATTTAGGACTTTTGAGCATACCATTGAGCGAGCGAGCGGTCGTAAGCGAGATCGCAAGTGCAAACGAGAAAGAGGGAGAGAATGAGAACACAAACGCATATTAGTCTACTTATTTTATTACATGTCCATTACTTACAATCTTTACGCTTGTAATCTAGGCGACATGCATTCTTTTATTCACTCTTATTCGCTCTCCTAACACCCTCCGACTCCGACTCCTTCATCCATTCTTCTCCTAATCCATCCTCCCCTAGAATCTTAATTACATTCTCTTGCCAACTTCCTTTATCTTTCATTCCTCTCCTACATCCTTCCTATTCGTGCTCCTATATTCTGCTCCATTACTTTTTTCTTTCCACTTTCTTAATTCCTTTCTGACCTCCTTCTTTTTATAATTGCAATCCTTATCCCATCCATTTCTATTCTCCTCTTTACTAAATTCATTTTTGTCTGTGCACTCTAATCCTCTTTTTACTTCTCCTATCATTTTTCGATCTCCTCGTCCACATTTCCCTTTCCCATTTTGATATTTCTTACCTTTTTTTTAAACTGTTCTTTTCCTTGCCTTGACTAATCACCTTTTCCTACACTCTGTACCTTTACTCCCCTTTTATACATATTACTATGACTTTTTTATCCCACTAATGTCACTATTAAGGGAAACTGATCCGAACCACTATAATCAAGTACCTCTAATTTCTTGACCTTCTCTCTTACCTCATCATCCACTATCACATAATCAATTACTGTTCCCCTTTCTCCTTCTGAACGTGTGCATTCTCCTTCCTCATCTCCCTACATGTTTCCGTTTAAGATAAACTATCCCAGCTCCTCCAAGCTCTTTAACAACTTCTTTCCCTCCCCATTCAGTACCTTATCTTCTGCTTTGCTTCCTTCGACTTCTCCCCATTCCCTGCCCCCTCTATCTCCTGTTCTCGCATTGAAATGTCCACCTGTTATAAGTGTTATCTCTTCTTTATTTTCGTTTCTCACCTCTTTTAACTCCTCTGCTTTCTCGTGCATATCTTCGTTCAGATGAACCTCCACTATCTTCCACTTCTCCCCTCCCATCTTTACCTCTTTTACTATTAATCCTTCTTTTGGTTTTTTGCTTTCCTATCCCTTTTCATATAGCCTCGTCTCCATCATTATTACAACATCCCATTGTGTCAAATTCCTCATAAATTCCCTATTCTTTCTCTTCAATCCTGCTATATTCTAGTAACATATCCTTCATTTTTCCCTACATTCGTTTTTTCTCTTTTTGCCTCTTACTTCCTTCCTCTGCTAGTTTCCGTACACCTCATTTCTCACTAACACTTCCCTTTTTTCATCCCAATCCCACCATACTTCGTCTATATGTATTCTCTTATATTTAAGTCATGTTCTTCGTCTCTTTTTTCTTTCCGTGTCAAATCATCCTCTATTCTCTCGGAGGTTCTATATGACATCCTCTTCTTTGGCATTACTTCCCTCTCATGTGCCCATTTCTTTAGTTTCACCAGTACCATTCTCTTCCCTCTTCGCTCTTCCTTTTCCATCACTTAGCACTTTCTCTATCTCTACCTTAGCATCAATCCTTTTTAGTACTTCTTCCACTCCTTCCTGCATCTCATTTCCCTCTAATCTTATACACTTTATTACTATGTTTCTTTTTTTTTCTTCCTTCTCTTTCTTTTCTATTCTTTGTTCTATTTTTTTATTCTTTCCTTCTTTGTAATCCCACTCTCGCCTCCATAAGATCCCGGTTCGAGCATTCTATCTTCCTTATCCTACCTTGCATCTCCTCTACCTACTTATTATTATCCTCCTGGTTCTCTAGTTTTTGCGTTCATGACTGCATTCTCTTTTCTAATTGTTCGCCAACTTCTTCCCATTTTTTCATTTCTTTCCTAAGTTCAGTTATTTCCCGCCTAAATTCTTTCCTTTAACCCCTTACTATTCTCACCTTTCTCTACCAAACTCTGCTTTCTTGGCGGCGATCTAAACATTTTTGGATATTTTAAGTTAGAACCTAAATCCCCCTTCTCTTTACTGCTTGCCCTCTTCCCTCTCTTCCTTTTGATAAAAGCCTCAATCGATCCTACGCTTTTTGCTCTTAATCTCCCCTTTTCTATAGTTTTCTTGTACTTCCCCCTTGCATTCTTTTCTTTGATCTCCTCTTTCTGTGCACTAAATGCTTCCTGCTCTAAATCCGATTTATCCTCGATATTACTCTCTTCGCTATCCATGAATCCAGTTTCAAACGTTCCCGTCTTCTATCCTTCCCTGCCTCTATCTATGGTCGCTTTCTGGTACCTGTCTTGTCTTTTTCCGTCTCTACCCAACCCTGCTAATATTAACCCGATCAACCCAGTCCTCCTACCCTGTCGCAAATCTCAAACCAACCTAACTTCAACTTTCACATAAATCTGTGTCAATCGTCTAAAATATTGTCATCCCCTTTTTAACGTTACAATCCCTCAAACAATCTCTTACACCCAAACCCTTCTATATGCTTCCACAATTCACTCACCTCAAATTTCATCCTCAATTGTATCCTGTATACTGTATAACTTAAAAATTCTACTCTTGTGTAGAAAATTCATATATTTAAAAAAAATAGTCTTTTTGGGTCCAAAAAAGTTAAAAGAGAAAGAACAGTAGTGAATTTTTGTTGCGGGTAATTTCCAAGTAGATAAAGTAAAGATTACATTTTTTCTTTCTGGAAATCTCCTTTGTTAAAAATTGAACTTTTTGGTTCAAAGTTAAACTTTTGGGTTGAAAATTCATATATTTGGTTAGAAATTCGTCTTTTGTGGAAGAAAAGTATTCTTCTTTGTTGATAGTTTAACTTTTTGGTAGAGAATCTTGTTTGCAAATAATAATTTTCATTGAAAAGGATCTTTTTTTTAAAGGTTCATCTTCACTGACCTAAAAATGCACTGGAATACAAAAAATTTCACTTTCTACCTCAAAGACTTTAATTTTATTCAAATAAAAAAATAATTTAATTATTGCTTTTGCTCATTTATTGTTCACTTTTTTCTTGGAAATATTAATGGGATGGATCACAAACCAGATAACCACCTGGCAAGAGACATTTGTAATCGTTAAACAATTGTAGTTGATGTATTTAATTTAGTAATAGGTCTTTGGTATTACTTTTTAGATATCATATCATATAAGTCATCATATAAGTTCTATTTAATAAAAACACAATGCTATTATATCTACAGTATTTATCAAATCTTAACCCATTCATAATTAATTTATAATTTGTTTTATTATAATTAGATTTTATAATTTGATTTTGTTTAATTTATATAATGTTTTTGAATACCATATTCAATGTTTCATACCTGATATCGGAATTCGTATGAAGTTATACTAATTGCATAGTGCGATGAATTTTATCAATTGATGAATAGTTTTGAATATATACCAATCATGAGTGAAAAAAATACTGATTTGTAGAAAAAGCATCGAAACTAATTCATAATTAATTGTTTATCAGTGGAAGCTTCTAATGTGTCCCCTAAGGGTTTAGATTTTTTCATTCACCCTCTTCCTATTTCTCAACACACCTCCCACACCCTTTTTGGTGGTGGGAGGGGGACCTACAGCTTAAGGTGGGTTCTGAACCACCAGAACCTCGGTAAAGGTACATAGAAAAATTTCCAGAGGTACCGGCTCAGGGATCTAACCCCGGACCTCTGAGGTGAAGTCCGAGCGTCTAACCACTGAGCCACCGAGGCTCTTTTAATTAATTGTTTGATTAATTGTTTATTTATAACTACATTTCTTACCACTGATACACGAATTAGTAATTTTCTGATTAAAGATTATTATCAAAATGCCTACTCTAAATCAATTGATAATCGAATTTTCCTTCCTTATATATCTATATTGACACTTCGACAAAATCACGTCGACCGGCTAAAATGATCGAATCGACTATCCGAAATTTCCAAATCGACCCTTCACAATGATCGGGTCAGCCAGCTTAAGATGACCGAGCCGACGGTACGAGGTAGAAGGCATAGAGGCTCTGGCGCTTCTGAATATCGTACAAAGACTGACCCAGCGTGAAGCTGGCCGAGTGCAGTGGGAGCGGCGGCGGACCCGCTGATTGGCTGCGAGGTCGTCCACGAAGTCGCAGCCAGCAGTGGGGGAACGCCGCCTCGAACGCGCTACCTTGGTCTTCGCGCGTCGACACTGAAAATTCTATATATTTTAAAAGTTATAATTAAAGATTCGAAATATAAATAATTAAAATAAAAATCTGAAAGTTTAATGTTCATCTAAAATCTATCCTAGCTTCATTATTCCGAAATAATAATGAAGCTACGACGAATAGAAAGATTGTTGAATTTTTTTTTACCCTACTATTATTGTTGATCAATGTTTATTTAATTAAATTTATACTCGCCATCTAACTCCTACAACCCGACTATCCCGACTTAACTACTTGGCCATTCTTATGTTTATTTTTACGAGAAAATTAGTCTGAAATCACCTAAGTAATATGAAGAACGAAAACCGACGACAGGCACATAATGTCGTTAACCAGGAATTTTCGGGTTATTACCGCTATGCAGACACTCGGCAGAAGTGCCCGAACAATGCTACTGAGTTTATAGAGGGTAAGCAAACTCGTCGTTGGAAACTCACCAATCCTTAATTTGTCACGTAGGAACTTCACTCAAAATTGCCTTGGGGAAATTCTGAGTGAAAAATCTGGTGAGCAGATTTTTGGATACTTGAGGTTCTCATTTTGTCGTTCTGACATACAACAAGAGGGTTAAATTTACAACCCACGGGCAAAGCGGGTATTTTTAAATGGTCATAACTTCCTTTCTACAAACGAGAATTCAATTTTCTATGAGTGATTCCCTAGTGGGTTTTCATGCTGTTCTATTCTGTAAAATCTATTGTTTTTAAGATTTTAATTTTTATAAACGAATAGCCATTTAAAATGTTTATTTAACGTTTCCTACTCTTCAAGCAGTTTTGATTTTTTAAAAACTATTTTTAACCGAAAGCTTGACTTTTTCCGATAAAAACGTTGTTTGGCATTTTGAGACTGAAAATAGTTATGTAGTAATGCGATGATATCCGAGCGAAACCATTCCTCGCTCGCTCGCACAGGTTGGCCAGTCCTACGATTCTCCAGCGAAGCTGCACTAAATTCATCATAATTGATTTAGTTTGCCTCTTTTCCCGCATTGATTGCTTCTCTGCACTTGAGGCTTTTTGACTGTCTTTGGAAACAAATCATGTTCTGTTGCGAATAAAGTTTTTTTCAGTTGCCATTCTCTGTTCTAATTTAAAATAAATGCGTGGTATTTTAGAGCACCGGGAATTGTCATTGCTTCAGTGAACCTAGTTTCTAGTTTTTGGTCATCTCTATGTGATCTTCTTTCAAAAGGAAAAGAATTGCTGTTTCCTTTAAATAATTCTTAGTAGATTCAAATAACTCCATCGCAGCTAGGATTGTATTCTGTGCTGAGCGCTGCAAGCTAGCTTTTGCTACAAGTCTTTTCAAATTTCCACGAATCCCGTCACCTAGACCTTTTTCATGTACAGTTGCCTGGAAATGTATTTCTTCAGAAATTCCAAAATCTTTTTTTGCGATTTAAAAGATTTATGAAGTCATATTTATGTTAAAAATGCTGCGCAGCTCCGTCTGTCACAAAATAAATTTTGTTAACAACGCTGAATTTCTTCTTAATGTTCTCGTTGCTGAGCTTTAGTTCGTTTTCATCTTTGCAATAAAGAACTACTGTAAATATAGTTGCTTGATTATTATGCCAGTGAAAAGATTTTGCAGCATTTTGAATGACGAAAGCATAATTTTCAGCAAAGCCAAACAAATTAAGTACTCTCCTTCGTTGAGTATAACTTTCAGGTGCTTCAGAAACAAACCTTGTTGTTTCACATAAAATGCGTAAGGCTTCAAGTTTTTAAGTTTAGTGCAGAGTGCTTCTACGAAAGCATCAGATATCAGATATGTCACTGTGTCGAAACTATTCACGCCCAATAGATCAATCACGTACTTTTTGAAATTTTCAATATCAGCACAAAATTCGCATTCGTTAAAATGATAAGCGTCAATTTTCTGTCACAATTTTCTGTCAGTTCCCTCAGTTTAATGTTTAATATCAATTGCATTTAACATTAACTTTACGTTTTCATGATAAACGCAGAAACAAACATTGTGAGTTCCACTTGCTCCAGCTAAAACATAATGCTTTGGTCTTAGTTGGGCGAATTTCGGAAGTGCAATCTTTACATTTTCATGTCGGGCTACAAATCTGGCATATAATTCTAAAATATTGCACCGCATATATGTGGGTCATTACATGGAAGATTTAAAATAAACAATTTCTTTTCTACAAAATCTTTTTTTTTTTGCTTTTTGTATTCGATAATAATCAACAATTATTTTTTTATTTTAATGTGATACTCGAAAATCTGGATATATGATTTTCAAAAATTTGTTAATCGAAAAAAAATCCTTTTCTTTAATCGCTCACTGTAACAGAAGTTTTGAACATAAAAAATTATTCTCGTAATGAAAATAAGCATTCACCCTCAAGCTTTGCAAAATAGTATTAAATACCTCCTCACGGAGAAAAATGAAAGGTCTCTTTAGCCATATTAATGTGCCGACAGACCATATTGGAGTGTCAACTATTGGGCAGCTCTTAAATATGGCTGAAGCAACTATCTCTA